>JAGJTL010005648.1:447928-492524 GCA_022063505.1 Calosoma granatense
ATGTGTCTGGTGTAAAAAAAATTAAATGTATCTATTCATATGAAAGCAATTGTGAATTCTATGGTAGTTATTTATGTCCAAGCATTCTGAATGACTATGGCAACCTTATATGCAATAATTACGTACATGAGAATATACAATTAAATAAAGAGGCAAGAAAACAAATTGTATAAAACAAAAAATAACTAAATTGAATCACGATGAAGCCACATGTATAAATAATATATATATATGAGATTTTTAAATCATATCATTGATGATGATGAATTCAACAAAATAAAAAAGAGTGTAATCGTTCTTGATTCGCGTTTCGGATGTCCAGTGTGTAATTTCGTTTGTTTTTACATATTATTCTGTAAGACCGTTTTATAATCTAAATGGTGCGCGGGATTCTATCGGTGTTTTAGTGCCTTTCCGGGCTTGACCTGTGGATGTATCAGACGCACCGGAGGCCTTACGTGTCAGCTTAGAAGCCGCTGTTGTCATACCCGGAGGCACAGGGGTGTTAGACCCAGATGGAGTTCTCGTCCTGTTTATAAAACATTTCAATCACCTATCAATATATTGTACTCACTCTTACTGTGAATAAACTACACTATTATTGATTAATAAACACCACGCGCGCAAAAGCATAATGCAATTTTATGTTACTGCACGCATATTTTGTAGCTGTTACAATATTTTAAACATTCGAATATTGTCTTAGTACTATATAACAATATTCATTGTTAAATAACTGAAATATCTAGTATGGTTCCTAAGGCATAGTAATAAAATTATTATGTAGTATGAAGCAAGTCATGAGATGTGATAATTAACTGAACTAAGAGTTGTGAGTGAATGTTTGTTGAAATGAATGTTAGTTTACCTAGACGCTGTTCGCAATACTGGTGCATTACTTGTGGACATAGATCTTGTCTTGGTCGATTGACTCCTGTGAAACATGCTCGTTAGTGTTTGTAATCAGTTAGTAATGTATAATTATTGAAATGAACTGAACTAGTAGTTATATATTATAGAAAGGAAAGGTAATTATTAGCTGTAGTAGAGTACCTAGAAGCAGAAGAGGCTTTCGACTTCGAGGAAGTCCTGGTGGAAGTACTGCTGCATGTGTACACATAGTGATATAGTTAGTAAGTGAAATGTACACTAGCTAAAATAGCATGCATAACTACCAAGTCTACAAAACACTGCATGCAGAGCATTGTGCTTCAAACGTAATATTAAGAGCGAAAAACAAAATAAATCGCAAATAACAAATAATATACTACAATTACAAAATTGAACGAGAAAAAATCCAATTTTCATGCCTGATTTAGAAATATTCTTTTGTATCAAGTTCTTCAATTCATTACTGTGTATTTATATGAAATTAACCAAAAATATAAAATGCTATATTTAACAAGCTCTACTAAAACCAGAAAACATTGAAACATAATAAATCTTTTTAAAATCAGTGTAATAGTGAAGGTGTGTTACATCTCTGCTGTGATATATACAATTCGTCCCACTGCATACAGATAACTATTTGAAGCAAAACAGAAAAACAGAAAACAGTTCAAGAAAATCCTGACACTCGCTACTTAGGAAGAAAAGCATGCTGTTAAATTTACCCGGTAGAGAATGACACTGAATACGAGCCACTAGATGTGGAAGGAGAATCCGGTTCAGTGTCAGGCATACCAACATATACCGGAATGCGAGACCTAGTACTAAATAACCAAGTACCACCATCAGAATATTATACAGATAGCATTGTTATATCAAGATGAAGATATATACAGAATATGCGCAAGTTTAAATATTAAAACTATGTTTCTCTAAAGGAAATTAATCTATAATTGAGAATTATGATTGAAATAACACTTTGACTGCCGTGTGTATACATTTGGATACACATCATAGTTTTCTCTTGTGTGTGTTACAGAATTTCCTTTTGAGAAAGCACATGTGTTTAGCTTATAAGAAAGTGTAGCGTAGTATTATTTATTTAATTATAGAATATTAAGAGATATTTGAAGAGAAAGAAATGGTTAATAAGATATTTACCTGGGCGGTGTTGCAATGCCTGTTAGCGTGGGAATACTGGATGCTCTCGGTATTCCACTTGATCTAGTAATGTTAGAACAACGTGCCGTATATAATTAATCTTAATTAACTAACCATTAACAGTGCAGTTATTACTTGTAATCATTCATAATTATATTACCATCAACTTGTGTGCGTTAAACATTCAAATTTAAACACTTCCTTTAATAACTTCCTTAGTAAATAATAAATAATTTGAATTCAATTTCTTTTGTAGAATAAAAATTATGTTAAAATCCTTTACCGTTGTTATTACTATCACCATTATTGACAAGCTTCATTTATTCACAAGCAAATGACACGGTGTGTTTCTAAATTGTCGAAGGTTTCAGAGTACTGTATGATGTATTATTATTTACCTGTTAGCAGGACTAGCTGGCGAGATGAGTCCTGTAGGAGTTCTTGGTCTGGATGTCGAGTTACCATTGGCTACTGTTACTTTACGTGCAGAACCAGTAGGTGCTGTAAGTCGACTTGGTGTTGGTGTCATTCTTCTGTGGATTGGTATTCTTGATGGCGTGCCATCGTCTGTAAAATTATGTTCTGTGTAAGAACACATTATATAATCTATAGCGCAGTTTTTCTACAAAGAAGTTTTAGCACGCGATGTAAAGAGTAGATTATTTGTAAAATTATACTTGTGTGTTCTTCATGGCGCGGTTTTTTCTGGGAAGAAGTTTTAGCACCCAATTCAGAGTAGATTATTTACCTGTACTATCAAGAGAAAGATTAGAACCATGCCTAGACGGTGGTTTGCTTCCTGCTCGACTAGCCGGTCGTGAACTGGGCCGAGAGTTCGGTTTAGAGCCAGGTCGTGATCCGCCTGGCGTTAGTGCTGTTCGGAATGTCGTGGGTTTTCGCATTGTCCTGGTGGTGGTGCCTCCCTCTGTGTCAGAGAGTGAGTCCGGTGTGCTGGCGGTGAGCGAAGAACGAGATGCACGTGGTGGACCAGCCATAGGCACAGACCTTTGTGATCTTTCTCGTACCTAGAGTGGATACAATACAGTTATGAGATAACACAGCTAGACTGTGATTTATAACACAACACAGCGATGCACGCATACTAAGGCTTAACTTGTCCAATTTGGCGCTAAAATTCTAAGCTTATTGCGTTTAATACAACGTCAAATGAAGTAAAATCAACACAAGAAAATAAACTGAAAATACAATTAATACAAAATGAATGAATGTTATGTTAAAACTTTAAACATATATACATATCTTTCAATATGTATCAGAAACAGTGACTTTGTATTAAATGAAAATAAAAACAGAAGCAATATAAAACTAAAAAGCAAAATGATGATAATGTCACTAATATTCTAGATTGTAGTTAGGGTATTTCGTTTTTGCAGATATATATATATCATATAACTATGAATTATTAATAATACAATGTAGAGATTCATTTATAATAAACCATGTCAAAAACGAAATATTCCTTGCTCTTATTTTCTCAGTACCTGACTGAATATATCGCTATGTTCTACAAACCAGTAGTGTTTATATATATGCGCGCGCAGTGTACAGTATTACGCGTGCGCATCTATCCTGTGGCGCGCGCATGCTCACTGTCTCTCTAACGCTGAAATAGAAAGCTACCTTACCCGTTTATACGGCCGGTACTCACCATTGGTACTTGTGAGAGATATAATAGCTTATGATGATCTTTTTCTGGGCCAACAGCTGCCACTAAACCAACCAATCACAATAGAACCAGACAAACACAAACTACACTACTCTACTTGGCATGCAATTAATCAACAAATATATTAGTCAAACATTTCTTCATACTACATCTAGCAATAATTTATGTCACTTATATTGACAGCCAAATGCCGATATTCATAATAGCAAATATTACATTACACACAGCGAATAATATAAGATCTGCACTTGGCTGGTAATATATAAAAAACATATAAACATTTAGTTGAATTTGTTAACACAAGTCATATTAGATCCTATTTATCAAATAGTTTAAAAAACCTTACACAATCAAAACTTTCATATTAGACTTTAGATTTAATTAATTGCATTTTAATTATGAATGATCGTGCTGAGATGATTCATAAAAAAAAAGTGCTAGAAAATTTGCAAAATAAAAACGTAAAACAATCCCAAATGCATGCACCCTGGTAGCTTCATATATATGTAAGTAGAGTATAGCGAGCAACATAACCAAATGCACAAATACATGGCACGTCACGGCACAAGTTAATATGGCTTCAGGTGTATTGTATATATATATATAAATAAGTATTGTTGATACTAGTAGTAGTTTTGTGTTAACATTACCCATTGGCAGGAAGGGTGCGAGTGTGCGTGTGTAGAGCTGAGAGCGGAGCCAACATGTATCGGATATGCGAAAGGCAATTCTTCCCTCGCACGCAGTCGTTCAAATATCGGCATCAGCTCCCGTAAATGTTCTTCGGCTAAGGTACACAGTATTCATGTTGTCTCATATTTCAAATCATTCGTTTGTATTTTGTACATGTACGTGTGTCACGGTATATAACGTGTGTTTTGTTCTCTATGTGTATCCACCACATACGTCACATATTTCAATATGGACAATTGTGTCTGTTTGCCAAGTATATATAAAGGCGAATTTGTAAATAGAATCAAAAAACGTTTAAATTCTTTGAAATACTGTACAGAATTTTGTTTTATACAATATTACATATATAGAAAATAATTATTAGTTTGACTTTTTGAATTTCTTTTTCTATATATGCAACTTTTACAGATGCCGATTGTTCAGAATTCCTTTTTAAAGATATTTTTTGAAATAAAAACGAATACATATAAAACTATGATATGGTGATACCAAATTAGGATTTATTCATTTGATTTTTAAAAAACTGTTTGTAAAAGAATTTTGAACAACGTTCTTTTGATCGAAAAATATCATGCAAAAGTGTGACGTGTAAAATTTACAATTGATTTAAATTTTGTTTTAAATTTTTTTTATTAGTAATTTTTTTAAATAAAATGATAACGAAAGAATGTGCAGAATGAAATAATAAGCGAGAATTGTGACTAAATAAATAAATAAAAAATGAATTATGAAATGATTTAATTATCTGTTAACACGTAGTTTATTTCGAAGGGAGTGAGTTTGTGGGAATTAGGAGTCGGGGGGAGATACATATATAATTTATAATTTCGTCTCCTGAGGTTTTGTAAATACATATAAAACATCATGAATATTCGATGGACATATAAGAATGTACCTAGAAGAAAAGATTATACCGTACCTTGATAATACGTGCTAATTGTACCCAAGTATAAGTAAGTAGTACTAAGAAAGCATGCTAAATACTTACGAATAACCATGCAGAGTAGTGCATACTAGCGCAAGCATGTTCTAGCTAGAATCCTTGTGCTACCGTGTCCAGATCTCATATACTTATAAACTGTACAATTGTATATAATAATAATTCAAGTAAATAAATAACACTTTCACACACAACTAGTACTGTGAAAGTGTTACTTTATTCAACAGTCAAAACTCGAAAATAGTTTCTTTAACAGATGCAAAACAAAAATATCTTCTATTCATGTACAAAATTGATCAAAAACAAATGTAGTTTCAAATCAAGAACATATGATCAGAAGCAATGTTTCAAAGAATAGTTCTTGCTAATGTTTCTAAAATTGACATTCTGTGATTTGAAACATAATTTTACATTATATAGAGAAGGTAAATTTGGTAGAGAACTCGATGAGAGATCTCTCTATTCATGAAGGCTAGAGTATGTATATGTTTGACATGGGTTGAAGTGAGTGTATATATTGATGAACAAACCTTGGTGATGGGTCCGGCACTGGGTGTACGCGCACCCGTGGATGCAGGACTCGCTGAGGCAGAGGTGCGTGGTTTGAACGCGGTCATGGACTGTGACACGCCGTCTGCCAATATGAACTGTTCCCGGAGTTCAATGTTGGTGCGTCCTTTGGCTGTGCACGCGGGCGGATCAAGTAGATGTAGCAGTCAGGCGAGATATATGTATGTATGTATGTAGAGAGATGAGTGACACACACACACATAAAGCGCGCGCGCGTGGGCGTGTACAGGAGAATGAGGACACAGAGGATTTATAAGTGTGGATGTACGTGATAAAAGTACAGTGAGAGAAGAACCAGGGTGTATTAGGTAGTGTAGGAAAAGTGTAAAAAAGAACAAAAAATCAAAATAAGCAAAGTGTTTTTTGAAATCAAAATAGATGTGTTCCATAACATGACTGAATACACACAAGTTATGCTATATTGAACAGTTCAAGTAACTATTTATGAAACTGACTAGTTTTAATAGGGATGGGAGTCGAACCCACCGTTTATAAAACGTATAACAATCATGTGAATTCTAACAATGTGCTCAGTGATTTATAATATTGTAACTAACGTTGCTACACTTGACAACAAATTGTGAACAGTGTTCAAGTGCAATCTAAATTATTTTCTTTCTATATTTCCACTCGTGTTATGGAACACAAAAGAATTACCAATTATAACATTGCAGAACAACATTAACTGTTACAAAAATGTTTAAATGTTGTTCTGTATGGTTGACATATAAAACTGTTCTGTGTATATATGATTAGAACACAACACAATATATGTATAGGATTGTATATAGTACCTTTCTACAAAACTGTATGTCCTAATTGTCTCCATTCTAGATCTAGATACTAGATAATACTACAACCTCTACCAGTAAATGCTCCCAAGCAACTAGAACTAGATAAATTAAACGATGACAGCTATGGAATAGTTTCTATTTGCAGAAAAGTACTACTACTTCAAATGTATAAAGCACACGAAACATGCAGTGTGCTTTTGTAACTAAACTAAAATAAACTAATTGTATCTTTCATTTATTCTATTATCAATAGATATATCATACACAAAATAAACATTTTATAATATAGAACAGTAACTAAACTGTTAGTTCTTTAAAAATAATTACAACAGTCACTTCTTAATTCATTGTAGTGGTAATACTGATTAAGTTTGACAGCTGTATGATACTGCCATCTATCGATAATATTCAAAATGAAAGACACAAAGCACGTATATAACATATACGTGTGACATCGTAAACAATAGTAATGTGCTCAGTGTACGTATATATGTGTATGTGAGAGAACCAAATTAAAACCATGCAACCACAATCACCAAAGAAAAACCCAAATATAGAACTACTAGTAGTAAACCATTCAATGTTAAGTATGACCAAATCACTTGGCGCATGTCACTTGCGGGACAATGTTTCAAGTGATCGATCAATATACCATCCAGAGCTTACCGAAAGGACACCAGGGGTCGTGCTGCTCAGGCTTGTCGGGGTCAGGTAAGGGCAGGACTAACATAACTATATTTTTATATATATGTACAGCGTAACGCCAAACCAAATGGAAAACGTTATATGTATGTATATGCAGCAATGAAAACCAAATAACGATACATGGACAAACAAATCAGGTTAAAGTGTTAAACGAATGTTAATAAAATGGTAGGAAATCCATGTTTATGCGTTGAAAGACAAAAAGCATTATGTTAGTCAGTTTGCAAACCATCACTACAACCCTGAAGCATATTTGATAATAAATTACACAATACAATGTGTAACAATTTGATGCAAGTCACACGTTTCTCTACCCAACTTTAGTAGTTTTATTTACGGAGAAAAAACAAGCGACTTTGCATAATGTTTGAATGATGTTTTTTGGAGAAAATATTATCAGATGAATATATATGTATAAGCGAATGAATTAAAACAAAATATAAAACGATCACTAATGGATTACGTTACGATGAGAAAAGCTTACGTTACCTCAGGAGAAGACTGTTAATTTGTGTTATACAAAGTATATACTACATCCACAACTATTTAACACTCTCTCTATATATATGTATGTACGAAGATGGCTGTGAACGTAGCATTATTTGTTTATTTTATTTTAGCAAATTTGTTACAAGTTTTTAGCATTAGGGAACACAGGATTCAGGACTGTCAAACACTGCATTAAAATCAATTAGTCACAATGTTTTGTTTTATTAAATAGGGTTTAGAGGGGAGAGTTAATTTTTAACGTGTTTTAAAAAAATTCCATTACTCAGATTATTTTTAGTTATCGGTTATTTTTTCCCATTATTTGTATACTTGTTGATGTGTGTATGTATTATATGTAATTATATACTAAATACTATAATTACTGTTAATGAACAATGTTTTTTCCATCTGCTATGATTTAAATATATTATAAATCTGATTGTAATATACAAGCAATATTTATGCCAGACAGTTATACCAAATAACAAATATCAAAATCAAAATAAATAATTGTGAGATTCAACAGCAAATCTTTGATGTTTAAACTTGTCTATAATGAAACCAATATGTGGATATTTAGAAAAGAAACTGTTCATTAACGCACACAATAGAGAACGCTTCAACGTTTGCTACAATACAAGTTTCAACCAAATGAGATATTTGTGAAGATTTCTCTATTCCCCGTCCCGTGGTACACCAATTATATCCCACGTACTATACTTAAGCGTAATGTGAAGAATATATGTTGCGAACTTACCTCTGCAAGGATCATTTTTAACTAAGAACTCATCAAGCGCCACCCAACCGCCTCCGACACGAACCATTACAGTACTGCGCAGAATACGAACCAGCCGCAACTTCTGACTATCACCGAACTAGAAAATTCACACAACCATTCGTAGTAGATGTTATTTATTTAGAAATAACACACTGTGTGTGCGTGTGACTTACTCTATATTTGCCTTCACCGACTTGGAACACTCTGAACTTCTGGCGACACGTACAAAGCATAACCAACCGCTTCACCTCATCATGGATTTTGTCAGCTTCGTTACCAGTTTTCGGTTCTTCCCAATCTGGTCGCAATGCCGCAATGAATTCTTTCCAATCAATCAGCGCGCTATTATTTCTATCGAACAGATCTGCTACGGCGTTCATTTCAAGTCGTGATGTATCGAATTCTATACAACAAATCAATCATTCATATCTTTTTTAAATATCTTGCGACTAAACTTTAAACAATTTAAAAAATATATATATCTCTAAACATTAGTTGACAATGAAGAATTAAAATATATGTACTGTTCAATGAGAAGAGAACTTACTAGTATTCATAATTCCAACAATGAAATCTTCACGCGGGATAAGTCCGTTATTGTCTTTGTCCATTTTACGGAACAGGTCTGTCAATCTTGATTTCTTATGATTCATGAACTTCAAGAACTATACAAACACATGTATTAGAAACTGTTGCAACGTGCGGAGTTGATTTACAAAACTTACCCTCTTCCTCCAGTTGTCCCAGGAGAAGTTTCTAACCTTATCAACTTCTTGTAAGTAGGCGAGTTTATCGTACAGCGCCCGTTGTCTATCCCATGCCAGCACCCATGTGTGACGCCAGCGGTCCCACAACAGTTTGACACGGGGCGAACGGAACTCGGGCTCGCTACCCTTGCTGTTATAAACAATTAATCATTAATACCTGATGAAAATAATTACAGACTTTTAGTCAAATCCTGAAGAAAGAATTTTGTCATTCGTTCAGGCACGAAGCTGTATTTCGAATTTCAATGTAATAATTTCAGGATTTAACTCTGAAAATTAGTAGTTGGTGCAAAATATTTCAAAATTCCAAATTGGAAAATGGCAAAAATACTGTCACTCTTTTATGTGATAATTAATTGACGAGTGAATGAAAATGATAAAGCGGTGTGTTGTAGCAATTTTGATACTGTGAATTACAAATAATAACTTTGTTTCTATACAACAGAAATAATTCTACCAATCACATGCGTCCAAAACAAACTAGAATATAGAAACAAAGTTATACAAGTGTGTTAATAAATGTATGTATGTATGTTTTGTATTACAGAATCACAAAACTAACAATAATAAAAAAAAACAAATGTTAATTGTACACACTATCTAAGGTCTAATTGAGATTAAGAAACACATGTAGCATTGTTTAAGAATGCTTTGACATAAATATAAACATTTAAAAAAGAATTAATAACAGCAATTTTTCTTCGGGAACAATATCAGATGTTTATATAATATAATCTGTAAGAGAGAATATTCTGTGATTCTGTTCAATAGTGTATGTATGTATGTATGTATGTATGTGTGTGTGTATGTATGTATGTATGTATGTATGTATGTATGTATGCGTATGTATGTATGTATGTATGTATGTGTGTGTGTGTGATGATGTTTGCTCTGACCTTCCTTTCGGAGGAAACCGCGGTCCGATATGAGGATACGGATCCGGCGTGACCTCTCGACCCGGACTGGTACGGCTGTCGGGACAAGAATCAAACATGCAACATGACGCAAACAATTATCACAAAGCTCTGCTACCAATACCAACAACATTATAACACTACACACAGTGACCACTAAACTGTACGGTATCAGATACCACGTGTCACTTACCAGGATCACTGTGCATAAACACATAAAAATATAATTAATCCTCAATCACCAACTGTGGTTAACTAATGAAATCATAAATAATACTATTAGTAGCTACCCTATTAGTTACAATAAGCAGGATTTTTTTAAACATTGTTCAAAACATATATTATTAAAAAAAATGATTCTGAACAATGCATTATCAATATTCTACGCAAATAATATCAATAATTAAATAATAACGTATACTATTATATCATCTTTGTTATTATGATTAAATAGTTAAATCGCTAATTTGAAATAGTGAATTTAATATTATATTTTAGCATATTTTTTATCTGAAAATTAATTCTAAAATAAAACTTATCCATATGTACAATAACCAAGAAACAAACACAAGAAATTAGTGTAAGTTTAGTAAGAAAACAGAATAGAAAGCAAAAGTTAGTCAAGTTAAAGAAGAAGACAAATAAAACGAAGAACATGTGCCAACCTTCCTTTTCTGGAACCTGGATGTAAATCTCTCGAACCTTTGAAACTAAAATCAAACAAAACACACGAAAAACACGGATTAAATTCACAAAACACAACGAGCAACAAATAAGGAATCAAACAACAATACGTAGGTATGCGCTGTACTGCTTTGCGCACTACGTGGTTGAGCGTGTGTGTGCGCACGCGCATAACTCACCTTTGTTTGCGGTTGAGCGATCCGTAATTGTCCGGTGACGTTTCACGTACGTCATGTTGTGAGCCACGCCTGTGTGTGTGTGTGTGATAGAGTGGAAGAGAACAGCAAACGAACAGGTCACAACGATACACAACATGAAAGCAACATAACATGCAACACATTGGTGCGAAAGAAACATGGAAAAATGAAAAAAAAAGAGTGCAACACATATATCGTCATCATCAACATCAGTCATTCATGCACAAATGTATTTATTAAGAAAATGATACTACAATATGTGAACTATCACTGCGTATGTTTGTCCTGTAAAATAAAAACATATCTAAGAAAGCGAAGAGTACTCACAGTGGTGTCTTGTTCTTAGCGGACATCTTGCGCGGATCCTTGGTAACAGTCTGTGCTTGTTTAATCTGCCGCGCTTTGCAGACACGGTCTACTTCCGTTTGACGTCTCATTGTGTTCTCCATGAACTCCTTATGGTCGGCAATAAGACCTTCCAGTACTGGAATATCATCGGGTAAACGTTCTTCCTTGAGTGCGAGCAGAGTGTTTTCTAAACCTTGCAACCAGGCAAGCAATTCTTCTAAAGTATCGTCCAGATCACGCAATGATTGCATATGTGTTGTGAGTCGTTGCTCTCGTTGAATAGCCCATGAAGAAACCTAAATTACAATCATGAATATGAATAAAGTCATTCTATTTTGCCTGAATGAAGACATACCTCTTCCCATCTTGTCTGAATAATAGTTATCCAATGTTTAACAACCGTTGCACCATCAGGATGTGCCTTGGCAAGGATCTTATGTGCCAAGTCAAGTGTGTCATCTTTCTCTGTTTCTTTATCTTTCAGCTCTCGCAAGAACTGTTCATGTTCTGCTAACTGTGTGCGCGAATCTAGTTCATCATCCGGCATGGAGCCGGCGAATCGTAGTTTCATTTCGGCATCGGACAACCATTCCAGTAGCATGTGCACGGATTTGTGCAGTTGTTCAGCTTCTTTGAGTGCATCTTCGAGTTTAGAAGTCTTGCGGTTGCTCAACGTTGAGACAAGATCCCACAGACCGTTGAGTTCGTTCAGTTGACTGCGTATGGTTGCAGCGTCGGCTTGAGAAGCCTTAGCTTCTAATTCACGGCCGGTGCGAGTTACAGATTCCATTTGAGCAGCGCGCGCTTCCAAATCACGTTCAAAAGACTATAAAAGAAAAATAACAGATATAAGATACAATAATAAGCATATATATATATAGAAAAATAACAGTCAAGATTTAATAATAAGAATATAAAAGAGAATAATATGCATAAGGTACAATAAGAAGAATATATTCAAGAACTTACTCTATGTTGTTCAATAAGAGCATTCACAGTATCCAAATCACCGTGAACAGGTCCGTCTTCAGCCAGATTCTTCTCAACTTTCTTCAACCATTCAAGCAGTGCTTGTACAGCATCCTTGAACTGTCCAGAGAACAGCAGTGCTTCTTCCAATTTGCGTTGTCGGTCAACAGATTTCGAGCACACCGTCGTCCATTTGTTCTTCAGATCGATCATCATCTGTTTGATAGCTGGTTCGTCTGTTTTCGGTGCACGTTCCTTCAGTTGTTTACCATTCTTCATAGTAGAATCGTACACGGCTTGTTTAGCACTCAACGCTCGCTGGAACTCTTGATGTTTGGCCAATCGTGCTTTGATCTTATCAGGATCATTACCAATACCAGCTTCGGTTGCTAGTTCATCCAGTGATCGTTCGGTATCGGACAGCCAGTTCATCAAACCAGACCAGGAATCGTGGAATTCTTTAGCTTCTTTGTAACCGTGATCCAGGGCGCGTGTACGTTCAGCTGACTTGGATACAACACGTTCCCATCGGTGTTGCACGCTGATCAACAGGTTCTTAATCAGAATCACGTCTTGTTTTTGACTAAAGTATTTCAGATGTGTTCCCTTCTTGTCTAAGTTCAACATGGTCTCTCTGTGTACGCTCACATCCTTCTGGAATGCCTTGTGTTCTTCAATCTGTTGCAAGATGGAGTCCATGACACGCGACACTGGTTTAAGATTGGACAGAACTTTCTCCGCGTTGGTTAACCAATCAACAAACGCTTGTAGAGCATCGTGGAATTCCGTGGCTTCCTTCAGTGCGATTTCTAACTTGATTTTCTTGTCATTAGCCCTGGCAGTTACAGAATCCCATCGTTGTTTCAATGTGCGCAAGTTATGCTGGAGATTCGAAGCTGCATTCGAGCCTTTTTTGAGATATTCTTGACCTTGTTGCAGGATGGTCTCGACTTTTGGTCGTGTTTCTTCTAATTCGCTGTACACTTCCATGAATCGTTCCAGTTGTTCGGATGCGGTTTCTGGCAGACCACCGACAGGTTTACTTGATGCAATCACTCCGTCAATATCTCCCAGCCAGCTGAGTAGATCTTGTATCTCGGCGTGGAATCGCTGGGCATCTCTAAGTGCGTCTTCCAACTCACGTTGTCTGTCGGCGGCTTTCTGTAGCAGGTCTCGCCACTGGCGATTGAGTGTGGAGAGTTTTTCTTGTGTAGCAGATGCTTCGTCTGTCCCCTTGCCACTTTCGATAATGTGTCTGCCAGCGTCATTCAGTGTATCGACGGATGTTTGATGGGCTTGGATGTCGTTCACTAAGACTTTGAGTTTAGCTAGTTCCACTTCAAGAATCTGTAGGGAATAATAAATATTTAAAAGTAGTATTTAACAAAGTATTTGAATATATTCTATTTAATATATTGTCTCGTGTATTAAACCATCCATGGTAAAGTATATATGAGATATATGAGGGTAAACAAGCAATACGAATATCAAGCGAAGAGAACGGTAGATACTAACCTGTGAATCACCAGCAACTGGTTTAAGTTCGTCCAGAGTATTGTCGGTCTTGTCGATCCAGACAAGCAACTCGTTGAGCGCATGCTGGAACTGTCCAAGACGCAATAGTGCGTTTTCTAGTTGTCTCTGACGTTCAACCATTGCATGAAGTAGTTCATCCCAGCGTTTATTAACAGCGGACAGTGGTTCTTTGATAGCGGCAGCCTGATCCGCTGATGTACGTTCAGTTAACTCTTGTGCTTGCCTGTACGTAAATGATCAAGTTAACAATACTTGTGTATACAAGTGTTTGTGTCACCATAATGCAAAACAAACGCTAACTACCACATGCTAACCCGTATAATACACTACAGACAAATCATAACAAATAAAACAGTAATATCTGAATACATATACAGGTACAGATGTTTGAAATCACGACAATAAGGTATTTTATTAACTGCTCTCGAATATATTAGCAAGCAACATAATTCTTCAGTATTGAGAAAGATATTCAGTGATTTGTGATTGTCATGATTTCAAATGTATATAATGTCACTACCAATACATAACATATTTAGTATTATGTCATGCGTATCCCTAGAATTTCGTCAAACAAGAAATCTTCTTCTAAAATTTAAGTGTAGAATTGGAAGTATTCTATCCAAGATGTTTTATAACAATAAACAAACGTCCATGCATAAATACCGCTACTTTTGCTAAAGCGACCGATAATTATATAAAGCGACAAAGCGATGGTCAAACTTTTATACAAAAGTCTTGCCTTAATAGACTCCTGTGTAGAAGACGTCGCATGATAGAAAAGAAAACATAAAACTCATTAAAAAACACTGTTCCTTGAAAACCACAACAATTATCTTACAAAACAACAATGGCTAAAATATGTATTCCGAATAATATAAACCAAACCAGTGTATATATATTGTACAATTTAGAATTTCAACTACTTGCAGAAAAATATATGGGTCGAATTCACTCAATGAATTGAATCAGTGAATTCGAAAAGCAATTTCTTAAAAATATGTCGAAGATATTTACACTTGAAATAAAAGTGTTGAAATATAAAGATTAAAGTGTTTTATACAAGACTTATTTAGAAGAAATGTGCTCAAATTCAAATGTAAATATTATATGTGTAATGTAAACTTGGCAATACCTGTTTAATGCTTCTACTTTCACCATATGAGGATCAACTTCTGCTTTGAACTTCTTGAGTTGTTCAATCTGTTTCTTAACGGCGTCGATGTCTGATCCCAGAGGTCCCATGCGTTCGAATTTCTCTTCGGCACCTCCCAAGAATTCCAATAGATTCTGTACGATATAAATATAATAGCTGTTTAGCTTCATTTCAAAAGGAATACGCTCTAATTGTACATTCATTTCAAAAGTAATACACTGTAATTGTAAGACATTACCTGAAGTGTTTCATGGAATTCCATTGCTTTCTCCATTGCATCTATCAGATTCTCCTCGCGTTTCGCGTACAGCGCAGTGATGTTATCCCAAGCATGATCTAGATCTTCCATATGTTTCTTAACTTCTGGTTTATCCGGCTCACCGCACAGTTGCATCAATTCTTGTCCAGATGCGCGCACCTGTTCAACTTCTGGCTTGGTCTGATCAATCTCTTGTCGGATTTCTTGCAATGCAACTTGTTGTTTCTGAATGGCTTTCGGTTCAACAGCGGGTGGTTCTTGACTCGTCAAATTATCCTCCAGATCTCTCAACGTTGCCATAATAGCGTGCAGTTCATTCCAGAAACGTTGAGCTGCTTCCAGAGTATCCTCCAGGAATTGACCACGATCATTTGTGGCTTTTTGTACTTCACCCCACAAGGAATTGAGTTTCTCCAACTTCCGCTTGATGTCTTTGATAGCAGGATCCGCCCGGTTACCAGCCTTGTTGATGACATCATCTGCAGCACGTTTCACAGCAGCGTATGCTTCTTTTCGTTTGTCCAAGTCACCGGCGAGCGCTGCATTGTCATCCATTTGATCACGAATGCGTGGTGGATGTGCAGAGATTGGTTCTTGGTTGTTGACTTGATCTGCTGTGTTAGCCAATGCTCTAAGCATGCCTTCTAGTTTGTCAGTGAACTGACTGCTCTCCTGCAACGCTTGTTCCAAAGCTTGTTGTCTTTCTCTGAGTTCAGCGCGTAGGGCACTGTACCGAGTGTTGTCTGTATCAAGCATTTCCTGCACCTTGGCTCCATCGTCATCGTTGCACAGACGAATCAGCGCCTCGCCTGTCTTGTTCAACTTGTCGACAAGTGGTTTATGTTCGTTGATGGATTGTACAAACATTTCGTTCCTGTCCTGTTGTTGTGCAATGAGATCTGGCCGTAAAGCTGGCATAGCTAACATGGATACCTGTTGTTCCATATCGTCCAACCAGGCTGATAGTCCTGCGTGTGTGTCGTGGAAGTGTTCAGCCAATGGTAACGCTTGTTCCAGTATTCCTAAACGATCCGAACTCAAAGCAGACACTGTGTCCATCGTTTCGCGCAAGTCTTCCATCTTCTCCCGGATCATTGTAGTATCTTCGCTGGGTGGTGATTCGCGAAGTACTTTCTTCGCCGTCGACAGAACATCACGTACTCGACCTTTCTGGCTGGAGATATCATCGTTGAGAGCTTTGTGTTCCTTCAGTTGGACGCGGATAACATCCGGTTCAGCACTAGGTGGTTCTGCGTCTCTGATTTGTCCATCGACTTCACGGAACCATTCCAATAGTTCATCGATATCTGTTGTGACTTCCAAGGCACGTTGTTTTCCCAGATGGATTCTTTCTGCTTTACGCTGTATCTGTTCGACAATTGCATCGAATCGCCGATTATCACGAGTGACCAGTCCTTCAATGGTAGCAGCACCTTCACCTGGCGAAGCTTGGCACAGTTGTGGACCTTGCAAGTTAATATACTCCAACACTGGACGCATTTCTTGTATATCCACTTCTAACCTTGCAATATCACCTTCATGTGGTTCAGCTGATTTCAACACAGTCTCTGCACCGAGCATCCAGTCTACGAGTTTGTTGTGATTGTTGTGGAACTGTTGAACCAGTGGTAGAATATCTTGTGCGTGTTTCAGTAGATCTGCGCCACGAGATGTAAGATCATTGTACCGGCGTTGCAGAGAATCCAGTTTGTCTTTAAGTTGGAGAGCTTCGTCAGATGAAATGTGTTTCATCAGTTCCAAGCCTGCATCTACGGTGCTATCTACTTCTGCTTGGCGGGAGGCGACTTCTTCGGTCAAGTTAGCGAGGTCATCCATTTGCTCCAACAGTTTATCGGTATGGACAGCCAGTACTCTATACCTGCTGAGTCGTTGTTCCATTCCTTCCATCCATACAACCAGATCTTGGTAGGTGAGGACGAGGTGACGAAGTCCTTGTCGTGAGTTGGTCAGCAGGTGACCTAGGTTGTCGCTGGCATCTACGAGATAACCATAACGATCAGTTACATCCTGCAGTTTGTCCGCCAGTGCGGCTGCTTCATCCTCGCCAACGAGGGACATTAAATTAGAAGCAATGTCGGTGAGTTCGCCAAAGTCGGGTTTCTTATCTAAGATATCTCCATGGAGAGCCTATAGAAAAGAAAACAGTTGATTTAGATAAGTCTTAAAACTTGAGAATGTAAAACTTACATCATGTTCCCTGATTCTCTGCTGTATCTTCTCTTCATCGGTTGGTACAAGTTCCATATCTTTAACTTTCTTCTCGGTCTTGTCGAGCCAGTCTTGTAATGGGACCAGTGTGTCTTGGAACTGTTTAGCCACATGCATGGCTTGTTCCAGGTCCAATGTTCTCTGTTGTGCTCCATCCGTTAAACGATCGAAGCGACCCATAAGTTCCTTGAGTTGTCGTTCAATGGCTTTGCGTTCAGCCGGGTCAGCGTCAGCGGCGATTTCGTTGCCCATCGTGAACAATGAAGACATGGAGTTCTGTCTGTCCAGCAACATCTTCTTCAAGAACTGTACAAGAACGAACAATATTATAACAGTAATTATATTTTCACAGAGTGTAGCAACGCCAGCACTTTATATTTACCTTCTGTTCTTGTAACTGTGCCTTCACAACCTTATAATCAGCAGAAGGTGGTTTCTGGTTGGCTACCATTTCTTCCGTATCCGTCAACCATTTAGCCAGACCATCTAAAGCTTCTTGGAACTTGCCAGACTGTAATAATCCTACATCTAGACGACGTTCACGGTCGTTCATTCTCTCCTTCAAGTCGTTCCATTTCTCGTTCATCTTCTCCAGATCTTTCTCCAGTGTACTGGTGTTAACACCGGATGCTGCAGACTGTATAAGTGTCTGTCCCATACGGTTGCACTCGTCCACATTCTGACTAAGTGGCTCAACCGTCTTGGCACGGAATTTACGGAAATCTTCTTGTTGAGCACGAATGCTATCTACTTCGGAACCGATTGGTTTGAGTTTGCGCAGTTGTTCGCTTGCCTAGAATAATTCATTACAATAACAATATGAATAGAACGTGAATTTTGTTTATTATACAGTACAACATAACCTTAAAACAGTGATATGTTTTATATTTTAAACTGTTTGAAATGCAACAACGGAAAATGGAATATTTGATAACGGAGTTATTATATTTTACAACTTACGCATTTTTTCCGGTAACGCACACCGCCTGAACGTGTAAATGTAATCATAATATTAAACCGACAATGTTTATCCGACGCACAAAACTGTCATCTCGCTTATCTAACTGTGTGTAATTAGACGCTGATAAGTCGAATTAATAAAAATACAGAACAGGATACATAACGCCGGTTATATTACAATGGTAGGCGTATCTTTTTATCTAAACGGCAAGGGGAATTTTGATAAATTCGATACTAATCTTGACAACATGAATTTAACAACAATACTACTACTGCTTTTTTATTGTGCACATTTTTTTTTCTAGAAAAAATATTTACCTTCTCATATATGCTATTAAATTCTGAAATCTAACTGTAAATAATATATAAACTTAAAACAAACAGATACAAACATCAATTAATTAGAGGCAAGGTATGAATATATGATTCAAAACATGTACTTACTTCTTGTACATCATCCAAAACATTCGCATGAGCCAAGTAGAATGCTTCTAGTTTCTTCATCGCACCATCCAGATCTTGTTCTCTGTTCCGTGTGCGTTCATCCAATCTTCCCAGCTGTCGGCGGAGTGTTTCAACTTGTTCACGTGTTTGCGCAGTGTCTGGTGCGAAACCACTGTCTACCAGATCTTCTCCAGACTGTACTGCCTGATTCACATCATCTGCCGTCTTGTTGATACGCTGGATAAGTTTGTCAACATCATCCATCTGTGTACGGATAGTTTTGAAATCACGACCAGGCGGTTTCATACTGTCTAATTCCGCTTCAAGGCTCGTAAGATCGTGGCTTAATCCTTTTACTTGATCCTGATAGTAAAGAAAACAACAGAAATAGTCAAAACGTTTTAATAATACTACAATTAATATATTACTTACATTAAACTGAGTAACAGCAGTAGCTGCAGATTGCAATTCGCTACAACGGTCATCTAGTTTGGCTTGCAAATCATCGATACGGTCACCGATATTATCCACTTCATCTGTGAGATGCGTACCGTCTACTCCTTGCCCACTGGCTTCATTCACTAAATCCGCGGCCAATTGGCGTACACTGTGCAATGGTTTCTTCAACGCAGAAGTTTCTTCAAGTAAACCACGGATGCGATCCAACAATTTAGGATCTTTAGCTGCTCCACCAAGTGCATCATGAGACGCCAGCCTGTCTTCACACCGTTGTAAACTATGTTCCAGATCCCGCAAGTTCTCATTAAAGTCAGCCAAGCGTCTGGAAGTATCTTCCAATGCCTGTGTGCGTTCCAACAGATCATTATTCACCTTGTCCCAGCGTTGTTTCATGTTGGACAATTCACCCTTAACAACTTCTTTATCAATATCACAAGCGGACAAGAACGTCTCACCGAGCATTCGGTTATTCTCATATTCGCCAGAATGTTTCCAAACGTCCGAACGGAAGTTCTGCAACTCTTTGATCTGTTTCTCCATGTGTTTACGTTTGAACGAGGACGGTTTTAAGCTGTCCAGTTTGTCTTCAGACTGACGCAACCACGGTAGGAATACTTCTTGTGCACGATAGTATTTACGGCAGTGTTCCATGCACGTCTGCAATCTGGTGTGACGATCAACGATCTCTTTTCTCAGTTTATCCCAGTGAGCTTGGATCTTATCGATGTCTCGTTGAAGGGAACGATTATCGCCCTTATTATTCTTGGACAGTATGTCTCTGCCTTTGTTCAACAGCATGATAACTTCGTGTTCACGGGCCATTACGTCCCTGTACATGGGTTCGTGGCTGTCAAACTGTTGTTGTAAGATATCGCGGTCAGCGGATATCAACAGTCGTTCAGACAGAGCTCCCAGCTCATCTGACAGCCAGCCTAGAGTCTTGGAACAGGATGCTTCGAACTGACGGCCATCGCGTAATGATCCTTCCATTTCCGCTTTGCGATGGTCCAGTTTCTTCTGTAAGTTGTTGTACTGTCGTCCGACAGCGCCTAGTTTACCTTGAATCTCGGCACGGGATGCTGGATCGCTCAACACATCACACAGCTGAGCACCTGCTGCTTCTGCATCAGCCAACAATGGTCTCTGTCCTTCCAGTTGTCTTTCCAAATTCTCTACTTTCCTGAGTTGTTCTTCTGGATCTTTATCCAGGGGTAAATCATCCAGTGCATCGCTGATTCCTTGTAATGCATCTCTCAGTCGGTTCAAACCTGCATCGAATTCTCTCGAAGTATCAGCAGCAGCGCCTAGGGAATCGGCACGTTCTTCCAACTTGCCAAGTAGATCTGCCCATCGTTGTTGAACATTACCGAGTTTGTTATTCACTTTCTGACCATCAGGTGAATGCGGGTCGAGACGAGCGAGTACATTATCGCCAACTTCAATCAAGTGTTGTAACTGTGGTTGTTGTGTACGGAATTCTTCACGCAGCACTTGTACCTGTTGTACCTGGCTTTGTACCATGCGCGAATCAGAAGATATCGGTCCCAATACAGTCATCATGCGGTCTTTAGCAGACAACCAATTGCTCAGCGAATCATGAGTATCATGGAAATCTTTCATATCTTCCATGAACTTAATCCTATCCTTGCAACGATCATTCAGGCTCTTCCATCTGGATACGACGTCTTCTAATTCATCATTCAGGTTGTCTGCACCATTAGCGCCTGTCTTACGTCGTACTAAGTCCTTAATCTGACTCTTGGTTGAATCAAGCAACGACTGTTTCTCGTACATCTCTTCCAAGATCACTCTAATCTGTTTGTTGATTTTATCCGCTTCATCCTTAGTGTTCGGGATGGTTTCTTTCGGCAATTGTCGTTGTACTTTGTCCAAGAATGAAGACAGAGTACGCAGATTATCAAGATGTCTGCGTAATTCATCTCGGACAGTATCGATTTCATTCTGTCGATCATTGATCCTAATTCCCAATAGACTGTATCGGTTGTTGATCTCGGATAACTGTTGCTGTACGGGTGATAGTTCTTCTAGATGGAATCCATCTTGGCTGGATCTGCGGCTGCTGAATCCACTTGATCCGCCGGGTGATACTGGACTCTGGATCTGTAGTCCACCCTTGGTGGGTGATGGTGAGCGTGCATCTTGTGATAGACGTCGCAGTGGACTACTGGCTGTGACGGATGGTCGTTTTGTTGGACTATACGCTTGAGATCTACGTCTAGCTGGTGAATCTGGCCGGTCACCTCGCAACATACTATCATAGAGATTTCCAAGATCATTGACTTTATCAATATTCACCCCGTACTCTCTGTATTCCTTAACGATGGGTTTCAATTCTTCGTTCTGGTATTTCAATGTCTCAATCTCTACGGCAACAGTGTCCAATCGTGATACTTTGTTTTCTGTTTTAGTCAGCCAATCAAGTACTTGATCTCGCAGTGATTCATATGCACTCAACTGTTCGGAACGTTGTTTGGACAATTTCTGCTTCTCTTCCAACACAGAGTTCAAATCTTTCCAGTGTCCTTCCATAAGTTTGATTGTATCCCTCACGGGAGCGGTGTCTGTTACATCACGTTTACCAACAAGATCTTTCCCGCCGCGAACTGTATCATCAAACATTTTTCTCTTTTCATTCCTGCGCGCTGCAATATCATCCATCCGGATGGAATACTCTTCCACAGAGAGTTTCGTTATTTCTCTAGACTCAATCACTTCCATGATTTCAATGAACCATTTCTCGAAGTGTGTGGATTGGGAGTTAAATGTGGACAAGTTTTCGTTGATATCTTCTAGGAATTCGCTGCGTTTGATTGTTTTGTCTTGTAACTTGTCGAAACGGGATTTGACATCGTTCAATTTGCTCTCGATTTTCTTGGCAATGCGGGCGTTACTACTGCTCGAGACTAGTTCGCTAGCAGAGAGGGTTACATTATCAATGCTAGCACGGTGCATGTCTATTTCAGACTGGAACAGGAGATGTTCTCGTAGTTGTTCTTCTAGTCTTTCCTTGATTAATGATGCAGGTCGTTGGAGAGATCTAGAATTGAAACAGCAACATATTTCTTAGCTATTATGTTTAAATAAACGATTAGAAGAATACTTTTTTAATAATCTAGCAGTTTTGTTGGTGCAATAGTATACGAAACAAATGTATTTATGTATGTATGGTATAATGTACTTACTTGAACTGGTTCTCAGCAGTGTTGAGCCAGTTGACAAGCCCATCTAGTGCATCTTGTACTCCTTGTGATTGAACCAGAGCACTATCCAAATCTTGACACTTCTCAGCCAGAGCTTCAGCTAATTGTCTGTACTTATCAGACAGTTCTATCACTGGTGTTTCAAGTGCAGTCATTTCAGACGGTGACAACTGTCCGTCCAATGATCTGAGCAATGAATCCAACGCTTGTTTAGCTCCATCAATCAACCTGCCTTGCGCAACAAACTCATTGTTCAATGCCTTAGCTCTGTTGAGTTGTTCTTCAACAACACGTGGTTCCGCACCGACAGGATCAGAAATAACCTTAAGACACTTGGGCTCAACATCCTTGAGCCAATGTCGCGCTTTATCTAAAGCATCAGTGTATTCACGTTGCTTGCCACCAACACCAGACAATCTGTCCGACAAACTATTAGCACGGTTGAGCAAATCACGGTACTGAGCTGTAACCAGTGAAACATCATTCCTAACGGGTGATTCTTGAGAGGACAATGGTTCAATATGAGGTAATCGTTGCGGCAAGGTTGTTCTGAATTCGTTCAAAACCGACAGGTATTCCTTGGATTCATCTACGAATTTCTGTGCAGCCATTGTGATGAATCGCAAATCCGCCTGGTGAGCAATAACATCGGACACAAATTCTCTAGTGCTGTCTACACTACTTCCCAGGCGGTTCAAGTTACTCAAGGAGCGCTCTTTGTCTTCCAGAGTTCGGCGGGCTTTGTCTAACCAACTGGAGAATACAGTCAGTTCATTTCTGAACTTGACAAGATCATCTCTAGCTGATAAGAGTCGACGTAACAGACGTTCTGTGCGTTCCGTTGACTTGTCGTACCGGGTCTTTAAGCTGCGGCCACTCTTTTCAAGAGCGAGCACTTCACCTTTGGAGAGGACGTCACCAGCGGTGAGTACCAACTGACGAACTTGGTCTGAACAATGTGATACTTGTCCGGAATGTTGGTCCAGATCGTCTTTGATTTGCTGAGAATGAACATTGTCAATTATATGTATGAACTAATATAGTTTTAAAGACTACAGCAGTTCTTATAATGTGTTACAAGTGTAATAACTTATTTAGATACCTACCTTCATCGTATTGATCTGGTTCCTTAGTTCTTCTTCAACTTCACGTACAACATCTTGCGAAGCAATCTTCTCTTCCACTTCACTTATCCATTGCAATAACTTTGTAAGTGTCTCATCACATAATTTGTACTTCTCTTCGACGGCTTGCTGTAAAGTGAAACGTTCATCATAAGAACACATCCTTCGTAATCAAACAACGGAAATGTATGCGTTATGAAGTAGCATCTACCAGAATATATATATATATACTGAATCTATATTTGTGAACTCTATTAAATGCGAATCTATGTTGAGTGTGCATCACAAAAATGTAAGGAACGATCTTACCTGAATGAATAAATGTCTGCAACTATTAATAAATTAATAACTACAAACATTAAATGTATCTAACACATAACAAACTATTACATAAAACTGGCATTACTAGATAATCAAACAAGATATTCTTCAACAATATTACAAAATTCATAATAATTCTAATATTGGAAAAAATAAAAATGTGTTATCTATATGAAATTGGCGAACATATTACTATGGAGGAGAAATATTTGATGTAACGGAAATTTCATGAAAAAAAGGGTTGCAAAAGTTCTTGCATTTCAGATTTTGTCCGATAGACCCAGCAAAGAGCGAGTTGTTGCGAGTCACAGAGCTCCAAAAGCAGAATTTGATTTGCAATATGCACGCCACATCCACATAAAGTCAAAACATCCCTGATCATACATACATGCAAACATACATACATATCGTACATACATACACGCACGTACATACATACACATCACATATTTATGCACAATCACACGCAAAATGATTATATGATGTCTGTTTTGTTTTACATATAACAGTTAAGTTAGTAATAATTAGACAACAAAAAACAATTAATAAATTCTTAACAATGTATAGTTTTACGAGAAAACCTGTAAAGAATATTTGTAAAACACAAACAATTATGACACAAAAAAACACATTGTATGTACGTTTCCAAATGTGAACTGAAATGAACCAAGTGTTGATTACAGTTCACATAAGGGAAACACACGGAATTAAAATGAACAAACAATAACAAACCTTATCTAAGGGTTTAATCAATTAAATAATTAATCAACATATTAGTAGCAATATTGATGTACCCTGTAACGAATCATTATTGGTAAATAACATCGCCTGCTTAAATACTATCATTCGAATTATTAATATTACTTTAGACGGTATAATGTTTTAAACAAGTGAGTATTATTTACCAAAAGTTGATCGATATAGGTACATCAACCTGGATATATCTTAATCTGTATGTAAAATCTGTTGTAGTTTGACGTGCAATGAGTAATATTAGCATAGCCGTTGCGATGATAACGAACCCAGTCGTTTTAAAGCAAATGTTGACATTATAACAATCAACATTGTATCATCATCTGCAATGATAACTTTATGATACGTTGTTATAAGAAATGTATAAGTACATATAAATCAATTCAATGTATTGTTAAATGTATTGTTATAACGTGTGCCAGTTGACATTTGAATATGTCTTTCGTGGGCGCACTGGTATTTGTATATATATATATGATATATGTAGTAATTTGGTTTTATAGTATATGTAGTGGATGACCCGACACACAAAATGATAAGCGTAACTTCCCAGGTGTACCACATGTAGCTGGAAAAAATTATAAATGTCAGTCAATGAAGCAAGCAATCAAGCACGTCTCATCATCATATCATTATTTGAAAACACTGTAGCATAAGTAACAAATTATAATAAACTTGTAACTGAACGTTGAAACACTTGTGAGTATGTGTACGCAATGTGACTTGACAAAGTGAAATATTGAATGGTAGTGATCTGATTTGTTCTGTATGAAATTATATGAACATTATGGGAACATGCGATGGAAGCGAACGCATCTGCACTGGCCTACACCAAATTTTGCACCGCAGTGAGTGACCACAAATATAGCAATTCATCACCAAAAGCACAAGACACCACGTACGATAACCAATATTATCAATGAATGTAATTACTAAAATAACATATACTCCACAATTGGTTATTGTACGTATTTCCATTACGAAAAACATAGAACACAAACTTAAACGATCAAGATGAAGAATAGAAAATCACTTACCCGCGCTTCAGCGGCTACGATCAAACCCCGTTCGTACGCTTTTATCAAGTCCACAGACTTGCCTTCCGGTTTGTCTTGTAATCGACCGGTAGCCGAGTCGATAAGTCCGGTGTCAATAGCGGTAGACAGTGGTAATATGCTACCAGTCTCGGGGTCTTTCACCACTGTGGTTGTCGGGTCAATTAAACCAGTATCAATAGCGTCAGTCAAAGTCAAACGTTTCCTATCAATTATCGACGAAGTATCAAATGGATTTGTGATACCACCCGTTGTCGGATTGTACAGACCATATGTCAAAGACTCAATCAAGCACAAACCTCTACTAGGTGTGAACAGAAGTCCATTATCAATAGCAACCGACAACGAGTACAACTTAGATGTGGTGGTGTCCAACACATTTCCTTTCTCAGCATCCATCAGACCTCGTCTGAATGCTTCCTGAAGTTTTATCAACTTCTTTTTACTGCCGTCTTTCACAAGTGCTGTATCCGGGTCAATCAGACCCAACGTGACTGCCTCTTTCAGTGTTAGAACTTCCTTGGATTGTGGATCAGTGAATTTACCAGTTTGTACATCTAAATCACCGAATTCTAACGCTTGTTCAAAACTCAATGGTTCACGTAGGAAAATTATAGTACCTTGTTCCAATACGATTATCAGTGGATTTACTTTACCGGTTTGCGGTTCGAATGTGGCACGTTTGTGTACGTCGATTGTACCGTCGGCGATCGCCTGTCGAATTGGTTTGAATTTACCAGTTTGTGGGTCTTTCACGACGGCTGTTTCTGGATCAATTAATTCATATTTCAGGGCTTCTTCAATTGTACATTCGCGCATTACTTTCGGATCTTTTAATGATCCACGGGTTACATCTACAAGATCGCGTTGTTGGAATGTTAAAGATCTTTCTAAAGTAACTAACAACCCGCGTTCTAATGCCTTGTCTAAGTTATACACTCTCTTTAATTTGGTATCCAACACCCTACCCTTCTGAACATCTATATCACCCACTTCGATAGCTGTAACTAGGTTTTTCAATTCACCGGTAATTGGATCTTTAAGAACGGTTATGTTTGGTTCGATAAAACCGGTGTTTATTGCTTGGGTAAGATCGAAATAATCCCCGGTCATTGGTTCAACAAATTTACCGGTATCAGGTCGGTACAAGCAGTTCTTAATTGCTTCCTCAAGTGACAGTGGTTTCCTAACGGTAACGATTAAACCTTTATCGCGGGCTTCAATTAGATTAATTGTATTTCCGTTTGGTAAATTATACACGGCACGATTGTAATCAATCAGATCTTGTTCGATGGCTTCGTTCAGTTTCATATATTTACCGGATTTAATGTGTTTGACTAGAGAGTTTAGAGGATTTATCAGTTCTTCTTTCAAGGACTGAGGAAGACTTAATTTTCTACCATTCGATGGATGTGTAAAGCTACTAGTCACAGGATCGTACAGGCCCATGCCGATAATTTCGTACAGACCAAAGCCTGCTGTTTCGATATCAATGATCAGACCTAACTCCATGGCGGATGATAAACTCATTACAGCATTGTCACCCGGATGCTTGAAGCTGCCATTTCTACGGTCGATCACTCCGGCTCTACATGTTTCTGATAAGCTTAACAAACGTTCTGACTTCTCATCCCAATAGCAAGGCAGCTGTGGATTAATTATGAATCTACGAATGGCTTCATGCAAAGTGATTTTCAATCCTGTCACAGGGTCGGAGAATTTACCGGTCTTGTCATCGTAGATACCCTGATGTATGGCTCTCTGCACGGACACGGGTGCCTTACTATCTATTATCAAACCTATGTTAAACGCTTCTATGATGGGCACTTCTACATCACGACCTTTAGAGAAATCTTTTACCTGAGCTGTGTCACTATTCACATAACCTAATTTAATTGCTTCCGCTAAAGAGAGTTTCTTCCAAAGTCCCGATTTAGTGTCTTTTACATGAACGGAATCAGAGTCTATCACATTATTGTCTATTGCTTCTTTCAAAGTCATATATTCACCTGTTTTCGGGTCTAAGAACAAACTAGTTTCCGGATTAAATACACCTTTCACTAAAGCTTCACTTAACGACATTGGTTTACGTGCTTCAATGAATAAGCCCTGTTCGAAGGCTTCTTGGAAATCTAATTTTCTATTTCTGTCTTTCACAATACCCTGTTTCGTATCAATTATTCCATCATCCACTGCCTTCTCGAAGGTGGTTATCGTACCATTGATGTTAACCAGAGTGGATTGAGGATCAATAAGTCCTTTCTTAATAGCACGATCCGTTGGTAGTTTTTCTGTACTCTGTGGATTACTGAACTTTCCGCTTTGAGGATCATAGAATCCTTTGAAAACGGCTTCGGGTAAACTGAACTTACGTTTGGATGGAATGACTAATCCTCTTTCCAGTGCGTCTAATAAGTTCACTTCAGTTCCACTGACTGGGTCAATGGCTTTGCCTGTTTTCGGGTCAATCATTCCTTCTTTGATGGCTTCAGATAGGCTCATCATTTCACCAGTTACTGGGTTCTTGACTGTCAACACATCTGGATTAATAAAGCATTTCTGCATTGCTTCCAGCAGTGTTAACTTTTGATCTTCAATTGCGAATAGTCCCGTTTTTGGATCATAACATCCTTGTGCCAGGGCTTCTTGCAAGGACCACGGTTTAATAGTGCTCAAAATGTAACCCTTGGCGAGAGCATCATCTAAAGGCATGCTGGGATATGTGAGCATTCCTTTCACTGTATCAACTAAACCAGAATCCGCGGCTTCTCTGAACGTAACTACTTTACCCTTCTGTTCGTTTTTCAACTTGGTGGTACTAACATCAACAAATCCACTTTGAATTGCATCACGTAAAATTAGTTCATTTCCCGTGACTGGACTTAATATTTTACCGGTTTTCGCGGAATAGTATTCCTTAATGATAGCCTCGATAAGGGTCAGTTTTACATCGTGCGTAACAATAAGACCTTTATTTACCGCAACGTCTAATGTAACTAACGTACCCTGTTTGGTATCCCTGAATTTACTAGTTTCTCGATTTACTAAGTTTGTTGTTAACGCTTCGTCCAGTTTAACTAATTCATTCGCACGAGTATCTTTACATTCCGTTATAACCGGGTCTACAATGCCGCGTTTCACTGATTCATCTAGAGTGATCTGTTGTTTAGTCAAGGGATCGGAAATTTTACCTACTTTCGGATCGTACAGACCTTTATGTATGACAGCTTCTAAAGAAACGGGTTTCCTTAGAGCGGTAAGAATGAAACCTTCAATAAACGCTACGGTGAATTC
Source organism: Calosoma granatense (assembly GCA_022063505.1). Taxonomy (NCBI): domain Eukaryota; kingdom Metazoa; phylum Arthropoda; class Insecta; order Coleoptera; family Carabidae; genus Calosoma; species Calosoma granatense. The sequence goes on from JAGJTL010005648.1 coordinate 477,324, forward strand.
AATTTCAGTCCTTGTTTCAATATTAACTATGACACCCTTATTTAAGTCTACAATACCCGTTTCTACTGCTTCTGAGAAGGGTACAAGTTCGTCATTTCTCGGATTACGTATTGTCAGAGAGTCTGGATTGATTATGTTACTATTTACAGCATCGGACAAGCTAACAATGTCACCGCTAACTGGATCTTGCACTTCACCAGTAGTTGGATTCAGCGCGCCTGTACTAACCGCTTGTTCGATACTCAACAGGGGTAAAACTTGTTTCGGTTTCTCTTTACGTTCGATAATCCAACCTAGTTTAATAGCTTCAAAGAATGAAACACGCTTGCCAGTTTTTGGATCAACCATTTGACCTGTATTTCTATCGATCAAGGGTCGTTCTAAAGCCTCTGCCATTGGTACATAGATAGCAGGATTTGAATTTAAATCTTTAACTAAAATATTTTCCGGGTCGAAAATGTCTAACGCGTACAATAAATCTTGGAATGATATTACGTCACCGGTGTCTGGATCTAAGAACTGTTTTGTAGCAGAGTTGAAAACACCTAGCTGTTCTAGTTCTTCCGGTTTTAATTGTCTTGAAATGGTGATTGAAAATTTCGGTCGATCTTGTACTAAGGAGATTTGAGTTCTACTAATTATATCGATCAGATCTAGTGGACTAATTTCATTATGGTCAATGGCATCCTGAACTGTAAGCGGCATTTCATCTTTTCCAACTAGGATTCTACAGATTTTCGGTTCTATTTTCCTTTGTTGAATTGCGTCTCCTAAAGGCATGCGTTCGTAGTGGATTTCTACAGATTCTGAGGGTAAATCTTCCATTGGTTCACTATCTGTATCTTCGATTTCTATTGTTGGTATGCGATTTACTGGTTTAGGAGCTACAGCTGCAGTGGTCTTTTGTTCTGTAACTGGTGATTTGCTATCAGTAGCTATCACCGGTTCCGTTGTAGTTTTCTTAGTTATCGGTGATTCTTGTGGAACTTTAGATTTAGTTACGGCTGGTTCTTGTGCAACTTTAGATATTGCTGGGTCTTGTGGTACTTTAGTTTTAGATACTGCTGGTTCTTCTGGAGTTTTAGTTTTATAGTCATCGGACTTTTTAAGTGTTCCTGGTTTAGTCTTGGTTTCTTCAGGTTTTTTAGACGAAAGATTTTTCACTGCTTCGACTGCTGCCATACCAGCTAACACTGGAGCACCGACAATAGCCAAAAGACCCATCTTCGCTGCTTCTTTCACATTCATGGAGCTTCCGGCTTTCTTGTCTTTAATTTCTCCAGATTTCGGATCTATCAGACCTTTGTCTACAGCCTGTTTGACAGTCACTGGTTTGTTCTGTGCTGTATCGTAAATGACAGAGTTTGGATCAATGATATTTTTCTCTAACGCCTCAGTGAATGTTATTAATTTTTCTGGTGCTTCAGGATCTCTGAACTTCTTGGTCTTTTCATCGTAGATATTTTCATAAGCTTCCATGATGGTCATTTCAGTGGTCTTAATTTCAGTTGTCTCTCCATCCATTTCCATTACTTCGGTCGTCTCTGAAGCGTCATCCAAAATTCCTTCTTTCAAAGCGCTTGAAATAGACATCTTCTCTCCTGTCTGTGGATCGGTGTACGTGCCAGCATTCATATCCACCAATCCCTTCTTTAGAGCATCCGAGAATGACATTTTTATTTCACGTGTTGTGAAATTTTCTTTAGTTTCCTTCTCATCTCTTACAATGCCTCGTTCTCTGGCCACTTCTATTGGAATTAATTCTCCAGTTTGTAAATTCTTTACTTCTTTTGTGCTTGCCAGTACATAACCGGACAGTAATTCCACGGTTTTAGTTGTAATTGTATGATAAGAAGTAATGGTTTCAGTGACTGAAGTAACAGTTCCAGTTGTTTCAACTGTTGCCAATCCGTGCAGAGGTTTGATAATTAACAAACCAGTTTCTATGGCTTCTTTGATTGGTAGGACTTCACCTGTTTTAGGATTTGTGAATATACCCTTGTCTGAATCGATTAGATTCGAGGATAAAGCTTCATCTATTTCTACAGCATCTGGGCTTATTGGATACGGAAGAGCCATGATGAAATTCTCTTCAATGGCTTTCTCAATTGGTTTTCGCTCACCAGTTATGGGATGAACGATTTCTTTAGTGTTGGAATCCACTAGGCCACGTTGTAAAGCTACGGTGAAAGTCATGCCAGTCGGTGGAATATCTTCAATTGGACTTTCGGTTCTCTTGGGTTCTTCAAACACGTTCTTTTCCACTGCAGTGAGTAGATCAACCTTGCCATGTTTAGTTTTCACTACTGATTTGTCATCATCCACGTCACCTTTGGCAATAGCTTGCTCCAGAGTCACCTTTTTGCCGCTTGGCTCTACCATCTTACTCAAAGGATCAACAATATCGCAGACAATAGCTTCATGCAGTGTAAGTTGAGCACCAGTCTCTGGATGGACGATTTTACAGTTTTCCGGTTCAATTAAACCCTGTTCTACCAATTGAGGCACTGAAAGACTACGATTCAACGGTACTAACAGTTGGTTTGTTCCATTCGGATCTAAAATACCACGATTCATGGCTTCGTTTATGGTCAGTACATCTCCCCGCTGCGGATCTACAATAGCACCCTTGTTTCCATCGATTTTATTATTAGATATGGCTTCTGATAAGTTCAAAGACTCACCATCCGGTGTGGTGAAGGTATCATGTTTTTCTAAGATGTCTGCCGTTGCTTTATCGATCATTCCTTTTTCAACAGCGTCTTTCGGTTTAACTATCTTCTTGCGCATTTTCTGCAGGACAACTGGTTTGGCGTCACGTTCTGGACTTTGAGAAAGTGATCTAGCACGGCCAATGGACACTTTGTATTTCGGTTCAGTTGTCACTCTACCTCGGGTTCTTTCCCCAGCGGATGGTCTGTTGTCGTCATCATCATCCAAACTAATGGACGTTGTATCCATTATCTTCACTTTAACCTTGTGATCGGGTTTCTTAAGTTTATCCAATTGTTCTGGTGTGATGAGTCCTTGTGCGAGAGCTTCCTGAGCACTCAGTTCCTTGCCTGTTCTCGGATCTTTAATAATAACTGAGGTGGAAATGATTTCAGTTCGTGATTTTACTACATGATCCGGTGATTCAACTTCAGATACGAATGCTTGTGCTTCGTATTTCTTGTATGTATCATCATCTACTAAACCCCGTTCATAAGCTACTTCCATGGGGATTTCTTCACCGGTATTTGGATCAACGATCATTGCATTTCGGATGATGTTGACGACACCAGCAGCAGCCACCAGAGGAGCACCCACAACTGACAGCACACCAAATTTGGCAGCGTCGTTCAGTGAAATTTTCCTACCAGTTTTATCTTTATATTCTCCGGTATCTTTGTTGACAATTCCTTTGCGAATCGCTTCGTTAATGTCCATTTCCTTACCGGAATACGGATCTTTCACTTGCACTAACTGGGGTTGTATTTTCTTTTGTTTAACAGCGTCTATTAGATTTTCTGATTTACCGGATTCGGTAAAAATTACCAGCGCTGTCGACGGATCATAAATAACACCGGATGACACTTGTAACGGTTCTAAACTAGATGATTCACTGTCTGTACTCTTAACTTCGGTAAATGTTGGCGGATTTTTGTCGAGAATATTGGACACTTCCACTAAATCAGGTTTCCCGGACACTTTAGTTATCTGTATAAGTCTCTGATTGATCTGATGTGTTTCCATTCTACTTTGCAGGATAATTAATTGTTTTTCTATTGCTTCTTGCATTGTTATTAACTTACCGTTATATTTATAATGCCCTGTTGAATTTAACACGTGTTTATCTAAACTTCTAAGTAAGGGAATCGTTCTAGAGTTTGTAGGATCTACTACGACGGCAGATGTGGGATTGATAATTTGTAATTTTACACATTCCTCGAAACTAACTAATCTATCTGTACCGGGAATAATAAATAGTCCAGTGACCGGATCGAACAAGCGTTGTTCGATAGCTTCGGACAAGAACCAACCGTCGGGTGGTAGTTCAAAGACTTGTTTCTCCATCACCGATTGTCTTTCTGAACTGAGGAAATCGGTAGTTACTTTTTTAGAATCGCGTTTCTGTGTTACAACTTGTTCTCTATGGACAGTAGGATGTGCATCGACGTCCATCATGGAGCTAGGTCTAGATAACATTATGGGATCTACTTCCATCGATTCGCGTTTAATAATTTTGACAGTTTTAGCTGGGGACATCTTATCGCCACGTCGGATAACTTTTGGTACTGTACCGGTACTATGCGTGGGTGATGATGATTCAGACTCGTCTGAACTTGTACCAATGATACCTTCGTTCAGAGCTTGTTGAATAGAGATCTCTTCATTGGTATCGGGATCTGTGAATGTTTGAGTTATCTCACTGATTAATCCCCGTCGGACTGCTTCAGTGAATGTCATTTTCATTTCTCTATGCGTGACACCGGACGTTGTGACTGTACAGTAACGTTTCACGATTTTAGAGATGGTTTGTGATGTAATGCTAATTGCAAGCAGGCTATTTAAGAAAGCAGCGCCGTCAGGTGTAATAAAGTTTGATTTAACAGCATCGTTGACCGGTATGATTTTCCTCGAGCGTGGATCTACCAAGTTACCGGATTTAGGATCTAGATAGCCGCGGAATACCGCTTCTATAACAGTTAATTCGACTCCATTCTCGAAGACACCGATTGGACGATCTAACATATCGAATACTTGTGATTGTACAACACCCGCTTCGACACCGTCTTTCAGTGGAATAAGTTTACCGGTTTTCAAGTCGATGACTAAGGATCCACCCGATTTCTTACTAATAAGGCCCATGGCGGAAGCAGCGTTAAAACTAACCAGTTCACCCGTCTCTGGATTCTTAAAACCATCGATATCAAAAATAGATTTCTGAGCTACGGAAGTGATTAGACCACGGTCTACAGCTACGGGTACCGTACACACCTCCCCAGTTAAGGAATCTTTGAAGTTACCTTCCGGCAAGATGATTCCCAGTGCCATACTTTCCGAAAGAGTCAACAGTTCATTAGTTTTAGTGTTTGTGACGGATTTGATAGTATCACAGTCGAGAACACCGCGAGATATGGATTCCAGGATACTGAACTTGGTCGAATGCAATGGTGAATAGATTTTACCGGTTTCATCGTACAAATTACGATCACACACATCTTTCAGAGTCATCGGCTTGATAATAAGTTGTCTACGTTTAGCTTCGGCGAACGGTAACTTTTCATGTACGTTCACGTATTTACCTAATTTCGGATTAATTATGCCCTTATCTAACGCTTGGATAAGTGTTATTTTCGTATCGGTACGAGGATCTACAATTTCCCTAACATCCCCATCGACCAGTCCTTGTTTGATGGCCGCATCTATCTGGAATCTATTGCCTGAATTTCTATCCACAATCCAACCTGTTCTATCATCAACTAAGCCTTGTGCCAAGGCATCGTATAGCGTGATTGCATTCGTTTTTATTTTAACTTCGGTGTATGTCAAGTATCCTTTCTGGTAGGCTTCTTTCACTGTTATAGTTTCCCCGTTATCAAGGGTATAAGTTCCATGTTTAGTATCGACTTTTCCCTTATCTATCGCATCGGCTATACTTGTACCACTTGTGGTAATTACCTTTACGCGACTTTCGGACGAGTCGACGAATCCATGTTCGGCATCATAGAGTTCTCTCTGGATGGCTTCGATCAGAGACACATCTCTACCATCTTCCGTTATCCCGCATGGACCTGCAAGTCTGTCAGCCAGATTTGGGTCCATCAGCCTCTTCTGCACGGCCTCATCAATGGACACAGTGGTGCCATCTGGTGAGGCAACGATTCTACCACTTCGTACATCGAGTATTCTCATAGAGATGGCATCGCCAACAGTTAAAATTTCGCCAGTTACTGGATGAACGATGCCGGGTGTCTCTATGATATTATCGGTACCTATACCTTCGTTTACTTTGTGTATACGTTTCAAACTTTTAATCTCAGAGAACTGCATGCTCGTTCCCCAAGTGGTTGGTGGTTCATTCTGTGTGATATGTGTTGTTGTAGTATAGATTTTGTCGGGTTTACCGTTTGCCATACTGTCTGTCGAGTCATTGTCAATTTTAGAACGTTTTGTAACAGGTGCACCATCTTTAGTGATGGTGACGGTTGTATGAGAATGTTTACCATTCTCTTGTCGTGAACTTTTCGTTTGTTGCGTGTACCTAAATAAATACAATTGTGACAACAACAATTTATTACCGGAATATACTTGAGGTACTAATGATAACACTTTGTATTTTCAAATAAATTTTTGTAGATTCTTAACATGTGTACTATTCAGAATGAAATTTGTAATAAATTGGTGGAAAATGTAATGAACCTACTAAAAACACATGCAAGCCATAAAATGGTTTATGCAAAACACATATTTGCAGTGTAAACTCTGAATCACCTTGGTATTCAAACGTGAGCAGAAATATTAATGGCAGTTATTTTTACGGCCACTTAATCATGTGGAAATAATTCATAATTATTCATAGATACAAGAAGCACCATATATACCAGTGAGTTTATCTGTAAATTTACATTTTTAACGTTAATTGGACGATGACATCATGCTTTCCACTTTATGTAAGTGCCATTGAGATAGGTATGAATAAAATATGAAACAACCAGCCACAATGGAGGTCAACTAAACAACAGAGACTATGAAAAAACTAGTTAAAAATCTGGTTAAATCTTCTTTATACTAACAAGAGTATTTGTCATTATATTTATGGTCTAGTTCTATATGAAATGTATTTAAATTACGCCGTAGTTATTAATGAATTTAGGCTGTTATTGATTAACAAATTGCATGCGTGACTTCTTGTCCTTGCATGGAGCCTCGAGTAAATATAAATGGTTGACGTTTCGTGGTCAGTATCTTCGTTGTAAATCAATGATAACGTTTGAAAATGGAACAGTGGAATTTCTAATTTATGAAAAGTTCAGTTTATACCTTAGGTGCATTAATTATTTCTTTTGAGGTAAATATAGAACACAAAAAGCTTCAAATGAAAAAACTTAAGTCATGCGCTCTTCGAACACGAAATATTTACACAGATTAAATTTAATTTGTAACAACGCATTTCTGATTTCTATCAAATAATTCATAGCTTCAGTACAAGTTTATCCATAATTTTCTACATATGATACGAGACTATCCACTTTAAAAAAAACAATATTTTATATATTTTAAATACAGTTTGTACCGAATATTTACATAATTAACAACTCAATATCTTGCTTTCATTTCTTTGTAAAACTAATTATTTTACACGTACAGTTTTGTAAAAATGAAGTCATTTCGTCAAGCACAATAGTGCCGACGAAATCATATTGTAAACACATCATTCTTAACAGTAAGGTGTTAATTGCCAGAAATACACTATTATGTCATCGTGCTTACTTATCATTGTTCAAATATGTAAATGAAAAACAGTGTACCTGCTGTAGTCAGTGTACGGGGAACACAATGTTCTACAAGAAGATAAATTTGCTAGGAGTAAATTAAACAAGTAATGTTTACATTCCAATGTGATTTAAACAGCAAGTATACACACATGAGACATTACTGTTCGTGCATAAAGCAGAATTTATTCCACAATGTATGGAAAATCAATGCGAGAATAATTAAATACAGAGATGGTACTATTTTATAACAATGTACTGAATGTGTACTCGACATTGACCTGTATGTAAATAATGCTCATTGTATTCTGTGGTTCGCAGTGAATTTATTAACAAGTTTTAGTTAGTCTTAACTTGTACGTAGAAGGTTATTTATACAGTTTGAATTTTAAAATATTACATTAACAATATCTATTGAGAATACAGAAATATTCTCTAGGATGTTTAAAATCAAGTCATGTGTAATTGTGTATGTATTACGAATATATTCGAATAATAATAGCATTTGTGTTATACTGTAATTCGTAATAAATAAGCAAGTTTTCCTGCAAATTTCCGGTTTCAAGGATATCATTAGATTTTGATACTTCCGTTCGACAGATAACACAAGATAATAATTTCATCTAAGGAAAAATATGTTTTATATAACATTAAAATTTAATTTCGCATAAACACTAAAAATTAAATCCTATAACTGTTTTACACAATTTTCAATTCTGAATAATACGTTAATCGCCAATGACAAGCTATATTAGAAAACAATAAAATTATAAATACCGTCGTCATAAGTACAGTATTGTTAATAGTGTGTTATCATTAATACATCATGAGTAACGCTATAGAAACGTCACAAACAATTGAATGTTATTTTACAAAAATAAGAAATATATAAACATGCGACTTACTGTGATTGACTGCTGTAATGTATGGTCGATGTGTAGGAACTGGAGTGTTCTGTTGAACTCGAGATATTAAATTCAGTTCTGAATGTCTTAAACGGCCGTGGTTCCATCTGTTCCACCAACCGCTGGAAAGAAAAAAAAAACATTCAACTGTATTTTAAAACAATCAAGAACAGTACATGTAGAAAAAAATATCTTATTCTCGGAAAAGAAATAAATTTTATAATAATCCTAGTTTTTACTGTAAATTTTCTGTTCTGTAATAATCTGAGTTTATTCTCTAAAGGGAAATATATTTTCTAATTATTGTTAGTTCCTCTTTACCCGAGGCAAAAACCAATATCCCACGTGTATATACAGTAATTAAACTAGCCGGATCTAATTAATATCAAAAGTAATTAACTAGAAACTGAATATTTTCTCTGTAATTTTTAATTTATGTACAATATTGTACATATATGACAATAAAGATAATTGCTGATATTATTTCGAATAATGCAAATGTGAGTATGAAGAATTTATCAATGAATGAGATGACCTCGCTCTTGACCCGTAAATGTATATTTTCATCAGATAATTGTCACTTCGGTGTTAACACTTGACATCAAACGTACACTGCTAGTCATGTCTTATTTTTAGGCAAGGTCATCAATTCAAAAAGGAAATATTTGTTTATTACAATATTTATCAATTATTTTAACATGAATTTTCTCAAGAATAAAAGCAAACTAATATTAAAAATATTTATATCTTGTAGACTATAGATTATAAAATATAGCTAGTCATTTTTCGATAACAGCCGGCTTTTCAAAAATAAATTCAATACTTGGCACGGACCAACATTACGAAAACGAATATTTCGTAGTCATGGCAACGAAGCCAAGTGTTTTTATGCTACAACCTGATTACATATACACCACACACACACAAACGTAGTTTAGCGTGCAAAATTAACTGCGAAATTATGTAAATTCGGCGCGGGGCTTGTAGCAAAACAGCAGGAAACGTATAATACTAACCCGACATTCATACTCGAAGTCATAGTCGTCATCCATGTTTCTTAGTTTCGAGAGAGAAAAAAAAAACACGATTTTGTCACGTCACAAAATAAAAAATGTCAAAAGTCTTTGTATGGCAACTTAGCAACTTTCAAGATAGTATTTTATTCACGATAAGATATCACACGGTAGTGTGTGTATTGAGGTTAAAAATGTTCCAAATAATACGTTCAATTTGATAAAAAGCCCGGATAAAAGACGGATATTCATTTAGTGAAAACACTTAACGAGATATTCAGCATGTGCTTGTTCATAATATCTTGTCTTCAAATCACAACACTGTTCACATTTTTATAATCGATATCAAAATAAACTGTGACTCGACCTCGAGACAGTACGGTTTTTTCCTCGACAAGTCACCGGTATGTATATTCAAATTTCACACATAAATTGTGCTAACCAAAACACATTTACACATCAACAATACAACTGTCAAACGTTGATGTTCACACACATATACACACTTGTTCGTTCTGAGTGTTTATTTCAACAAAGTCTTGTTGTACTGCTCACGGTTATTTTAGAACAGTTAATTATAAGTTTATTCTAAACACTCTGTTCGTTTATATCACTACATATTTTACGGAAATGTGAATCTGTACCGGCATAACGCAACCACATTCGCGACGCGCCTACTACTGCGTAAAATTCAGGCTTACAGTTTCGTACCGATTGTGCCTGCGCACCGAACTGTACCGATCTTGCCCGACGGGTCTTATCTCCTTGTGTTGTCATATTTTTAGCAGGTTGATATTCATATTTAACACATGTTAAGCCAGATATAATCCATATTGCAAATACATTTCTATTAATCGATAAAGATTTAGTCTTATAGTGATAAGATTACTGTTATAGATATAAAAATATGCATCTATGATAACTATTGATTTTGCGAAAGTTGAATACATCCTAGTATTGGACTTCGGAGTAGAAATATATTTGTAATGCTAATACAGTACGAAAATAAAAGTTAATCAAAGGAAATGAATAAATACATAAAATTGTGCCAAGAAAAGTTGGCAAGATATGAAAAAAAAAAGAAAATTGGAAAGTCAAATAAAAACTATGATCTATTTTTTACATTTCATAACCTTCATAACTTCATATAATTTACTCCTGAAACCGGTCCTGAATACAGCAGGTATACAGGTGAATGCTTAATTAACACTACTTAGTATGCCAAAGTACTTGAACAAAATAATAAAGATATGTGCAATATTCTTCGTAATCCAACTAGATTAACAAATAAAAATAAAAACTACACATATCACACTATTACAGTCTACATTATTCAATAATCATACGTCATATCTATAAATAAAGCACTCATGTTTCTCATTAAATCCAATTAGTTGAGTTTAATTAAAAAGAAATGTATGAAATCATTCATTTCTGACAGAATTGACATTTCTCAAGTCAGTACTAGGAATGTTTCATTTTATGAAGTCACCTAATCCGTAATTATGGCAGGTGAAGCAATAGTTAATTGAAATGTAATAAATTCAATATAATTTTATATTAATTTCGTAACTACTACTTTAGATGGTTAAATTATATAGATTTTTTTGCGAGAAACATCTTGTAATCATGGTTATTACATGCATTAACACGTCATAGTTGTGTCTGATGTAAAAATGTGATGACATCGATATGTGTTTTTTTACTTGTTTCACACATTTTTCCTGCTAGCTATTCATCAAAATAAAAATAGACCTACAAGCGACGCATGCCAATGTGTTGTACTAATTTCCATTCATTTCTGTTCTGTTTGGCTCTATTTGTAAATATTAACATTTTATTAAAAGAAATTAGAAATATAATTGTATTCCTTCTGATAATCTCAAACTGCTAACACATTTTGCTAAGAGCAAAAAATAAAAATTTTCGCATTCGAAATCTTTCATGATTACAATACTTTCTTTAATACTATGTATAAGAAAGTAAAAAGGAAATGTTCAAATCTGATTCGACTTAATTCGTGCAATTAATCTTCATTGAAATGCACTTTAATTAAAATATCTTCTAAATAAAACGTTCATTACAGCAAGTAATTAGATTTGACTAACAATTTGTTGAAAAGTACTACAAAAATGAAATGACATATAAATGCAGATGTGTTTACAAACGAAATGTAATCTAAAAAAATGGAACAAGAAAAATACGGTGCGCAGAGCATTGTTACAAATGGTTAGCTATTTAAAGAATGTACCCTGTATGTGTGTTACTGTTTTGAAGTTAATTAAAACACTTGTTTTAATAATAGTTATTCTGGTTGGCACAATTTTGTGCCAAGGTTATCAACGAAACAATACCGGATTTTCGTTTTTATGTGAAACGTCAACACACACACACACACACACGTTGAGCCAGTAAATTGTGCCAACACACAAGCCCATCCGAATATTCAGATATTATGTAACATAAATGTGTATGTGTGAAAGTGAGAACTACACTGAACACTATATAATATATACCAGGGCCGTACGTGAATATGGGTACATCATAAATGAATAAAAGAAAATTAATATAATTTGGCTATGATGTAAGTCAATATACAGCTTTCTAGCAATGATTTATGTAATAATAAATTTTATTGTAATAGGTCATTCTCTAAATTATAATGTAAAAATTAAATAAACTTGCTGTTGAAACCGAAAATGTAGATTGGAATTCAAAAAACAAATTCACTCAAGCAAACACTATATTTTTACACAGTGAATTTAAAATAATATTCAAATAAATTAAAATCTTCACGCTATTTCACACATTAACTACTTGCAAAATTACCATATGTTTATCTATGTATAATTATTATAAAGATAATTAAACCGCTATGGTAAGATAACTATTACACATGTTGTATAAACCACAAAGATTAACGCAACATTGAATTCTAAATTCTAACCACAAATTCACGAAATTAGGACAGAAATGTCGAGGTCAGTTATTAGCATAAATAGATTCTATTTCATTTGATGCAACTGTTTTCGTATTGGTTAAAATACTATTATAACCTGTACTACGTGCTAACTTCACATTAATCATCGACCAATCACCGTACAGCTTTTTAAGAATGACATCATAAAATTCCAATAGCGTTAAAGACATGAAGTTGTCGTTAATTCAACGGAAAACATTGTTGCCACACCTGTAGATACTAAAAAATTATGTCAAATAACGCTGTTTACTTGTTGGTATGAATTAGTTATGTTCTATAAATAAATATTACACCTTGGATGCATTGAAAGTAAAAAAAACAAATGTTTGTTTATGTCTCTGTATGCATAAATTAAACTAGTGGAGATATATTTGACATCTTAGCTGATTAGCAAAACATAATTAGCATAGAGGAAAATAACGTAGGAAATTATGCGTCAAAAAATCTGCATTAGATATTATACTGACACAGTCGGCTGTTTTTGACCTAAATCAAATTTTGGCTTAGTATATTCTAAAATAAGTTTCTTGCCAAACAATTAGTAGCTAAAACCTGTCTATATTCAATTTTTAACCTGATTCACTCATGTTGCTCCATACTACAATTTTAAATATTCTTTTCTTAATTTTTCCTTATTGCATTTCGTAAAAATATAAGAAATATGAATCCTTTATGCATGATTTAAATTTTACAATGTATTCCTAAACAAATACTAGTATTGATTTTATTTATTTAAAAGCCATATGTTTTTATTTTTCTAGCTCTTTCAGATGCTGTTTAAAGTAAATTAAAAATGCATGTATCAATTCCCATATCGCACAGTGGTGAATATTGCATATTTAAATATTGATATTCTGTCATGTTATCAGCACGAGAGAGGGCAAAGTCCTGAGTGACAAGTATGAGTATTAATAACAGATGACATTCAGTTTTTTTTTACAGTACGTGCTGTTATTTCAATAACACGCGGCGCTAAAATGCGAAACACAAAAACTCCAACATCGGCTACTTCACTTAACTATGACATCATAACCTCACTTATTTTTTATCAGTCTGATGTATGCAAAAGATGACGTCATGTAACAAAATTTCATCATACGCAATACGTATTGTAGAACGTATGTGAAAAAACTGTCAATTCTATTTTAAAACAGACCCAAACACTGTGATTCAGCATTCTGTGAAGTGACATTGAAAAAAAGGAATATATACGAAAGAATGTACACGATAAACACGTGAGGATGTGTTTATTTTTATACATGACATTATTTCCGTTCACGGATTGTTGATAGTAGAATGAAATCATTGCAAAAAGCAATCGAGACGGTTCTTATAAACATTGTGTCTATTGGCATACATTTATCTGCCGAAGAGTCTGTGCTATAAACAGATAAAATGTGTTATAACAGATCAGAATCACTATGAGCGTTTTTATCTGAAAAATATATAGTTTTCTTCTGAAATATACATATTGCAACTGCAATTCGATGACAAATATATAAAAATATTAAACACATCCTTCAGAAAGCGAAGTGGTGTATATATCCTGAACATTGTGACTTAGGTAACGGTAAATTGAAATTCAAGTGATATTTAACAGAAATTCTTCAGTTAAAATATCAACTGAACAAGACTGCAGTTCAGGAAATATTGTACAACGAGTTGAACACATCAGCACAATGCTCTGATGCAAATGGATGGTAATTGAAAGAAGACACAAGATTCTGCATTCGCTTGCTAACGAGTAGGAAGTATGTGTGCGTGTGTATGTGTGCAAGGAATAGAGTAGGTGTTGGCGTTAGCCTTGGACATTTCACAAATAACAATCTATTTAATGCCTTTGCAGAATCACAGTGTCTCGATTCCTTTTAAGGTGAATGCGTAGGTCTACAGTGCATTGTGGGCGACACACGTAGTAAACAGTGCGCAAATAATAATGTTCTGCAAGCACATAGGACATGCGATGCAGGTATATATATTTGGGTTAAATAACTGTACACTTATTGCGAGGAACAGATGTTTGGAAAAGGTTAAATTCATAATAAAAACATTCTTCCGACATGATATAGTGTACATGTGTATCTTAACTTTAGTTTAATCGAGAACATGTTAAAGAATATTTTATCGATTAAACATGTCGGAGTATAGGGGGTTAAAATCTACAGATAGCCATCGATTTTTCCGCTAACAGCGCTCTACTTCAACTAGCCGGTGGACACAACACGAACTAAAAACATAGACAATCCTGTACCGGTCAATAATGAAAACAAAAGGCAGAGTCAATAAACATCTGTTAGAAATATGACAGTTGCATCCGCTGGCTGTACAATATCATCCAGAATTATAAACGGAAATATCACAATGAAAATTATATATTTTTGGCTAAAAGAATCCCGAGAATACAAAATTAATCATACTTAATTTCTACTTTATATCTGTACGGGTATTATAAAATTATTTTAATATATTATCAATTAATTTACAGTGTAAAAAGATTAATTTGTAACCGAGTTAATACGTGTGTATTGAGGCTTGGTAGAGAACCTGCTCTGGTTTAATGATATGTACATAATAATGTCGTCCATGACTAAGCAATAGTTCAAGCTTTCACTCTAACCCATAATTACGTTATATAGAATCATTTCCATGCGTAGGCGATTTAGAAACATTTCATTTACAAATAGCAAAACCATTCACTTACATCTAAATTCGTGGCGAGTTGCAGATAAATCTGCACTAAACCAAGTTTAATAATTCGATCAATTAACACTGATATGCGTAAGTGAATTACTTACAATATTAATAACAATAATAAATCTCTTTAC
>JAGJTL010005648.1:510812-522966 GCA_022063505.1 Calosoma granatense
ATATAATGGGCAATAATATTATTAATAATCTAATTCAAATTGAATTAAGTTATTAGAACTTTAAAATAAACGAAGAAATTAAAATATACTTGGAGATTTTAACGGTGCGTCAAGACAGAAGTTATATATAAATAAAAATTCTAATAAAGAAAATCAAAGTAATGTCATGAATATTTATAATTTTAGATATCCACCTTTAATTTAACATTTGTAGCATAAAAGCTAATAAAATAATGCAGTGACTTCAACGTTACATCAAGAAAGTAACCTTTTCTCACAAGATTTATATATAAATTCTCATTACACAGAACATCTTCATGTCTAATTTAAGATGTACATACACTTTATCCAAGCAAGAGTATATATTGTGTTGGATTTCAAGTCATAAACTCAGTGACTTCATCATTAGATCAGACAGCGAACCCGTTTCTGTTTTATCGATTTATTTCCTGTACACTTGCATGGAATGTAAGATTACTTTGTTGGAAATCATTAAAATCTAAAGATCAAAGTATCAGAACGTCTTCCTGCATTCACTTTTAATACATCAAATGGCAACACTTTCTCCAATATACGGTGAATAATACTTAATTAGGAAAACTACACTGTATGTATATATATGTATGTATGGCTTGTACGTATTTATGTATGTATGTATGGCTTATATAAAACAGTTAATTGTACGTGTATTGCCCTTTAAACATTTCACGATCCTAATAAGAAAAATGCATTTTACTGTTAGTTTTAGTTATGGCCACTAGATGGTACTAGTTAACCCGGTAAATTATATTTCACTGAAATAAACTTGAACAATATTATATTGTGCAATTTTCTTTCGAGTTATTTTGAATATATTTCTGTCTTCTCGGTTTTGCTTTTACTAAATAATATAATAAAACTGTTATTTCACGTGATATTTCTAAATATGTATACTTTCTTCTAGAATTATGCCTTCAGCACAGACATGTACTTCCGTTCATCGCAACAATTCACACAATAATAACTAGTAATAAATGGCGAACATATAAGGCCATATTACACTGATTATATACAAGCAGAACGTTGAATATTATTTACTTTCTATTTGTATAAACATACTCCTTGCAAAGAAACAGGTACTGACTAAATAAATATATATTCTACATGTATTTATCCAGTTTTAAATCAAGTTAGTTTTCTCAATTTGTAAAAATTCCGTTTTAAATATAAATTATCTTTGAAAAAACTCTAGTTTCTAAACAATAGAAAACAGACTATCGTTTAACCCAATTAAAAACAAGAACAGACATGAAACATTGACATATGTAACAGTTTGACAAAAGAAAGTATGTTCTATACTGTATCAAAGTTGACGTTGTTAAATACATTTAAGTGCATTTGTTTGTAAGGCAACTTTCCTAAGATAATAACTAGCGTCATATAACCGTACAGTACAGATATCACCAGCTATTATCCATGGCACACGGCGATTCTGTGTGTGCATTTCCATGAATGAAACCTTTACACATGGTCAACAATGCATGCAACACCTGTATGCCATTGTTTCACTGTGCATGCGAATATAAAACTTATATTCACATTATATAAGACCATTATTGCTTGCTGTGTATTTACGGTACATACAAGCAAGTTTCAACCTGACAAGTTGATGTTAATTAATAAAGAGTAATTGTTTTAAGGTTACAGATAATAGACGCGCTGATTATCGGTGTTACGAAACATAGAAGTACTGAATGTTAGCACTTGAACTCCGTATTTTTATTAACCTTGAAAGATGTATCAATTATCATATGAAAGACAGATGAATACATTTAGAAAAACAATTTTTCAGTTTTTTTTTTTACAAGTTGGCTTGTCTTCTAATTAATTAAACAAGCAAGACTATAATTAGTTAGTTGTATAGTTAATTAAGAATTTAGTTTCAACAGTTCTCATTGTGTTATTTATTTAGAATTGAATATTATTTTAACAACTCGTATATAATTATTTATATCAATTAAATAAAAGACATTATTTATTATTGAACGTTATAAATGACATTAATGTCAAATAAAAAAAATGCCGCCTGTAGAGATTCGAACCCTGAACTGAAATATGTGCCTGTATACTATGAGAATATAAAAGTACTTTCGCCAATGAATCCGTATGCGCCTGAAGAATTTCTTTGCAGGCAACCAGTCTAGCACACCTGTACTGCGGTACTCACAGACGTTGTATATCTAGGCGTAGATAATATTTTTACAAAGTTATTCCAAGTAATAAATCAATGATTGCTTCCTACTTCATTACAGAAGTATGCCAATTAACACTAATCACTGCTAGTAATATAATTTTATCGTTAATTTATGTTAAGATAAATAGAATTTCAACATATATTGACAGATGTGCAATTATGAGACAACATTTGCAAGTAAAATGAATGACAGCGTCGCTCGGCAAAGGTAACTGCGATCCTTAAGTGCGCGTTATATTATAAAAACACAGCTGGCAGTTGAGAATAAATAACTATATTTATATCCACACAGAATGTTTGATAAATAATAACAGTGGTATTAATACTTGTATGTTCAATGATTTATCTTAGAGAAAGTAAAGAATACATAATTTTATTATATCAATTGTGAAGTTTGAACTTTCAAAGATTACTTTCGCAAAATGTCAGATGCAATTGTGATAAATTCCGTTTCCACTCCTTATAAACTCTAATTAAAATGTGAAAAAATATATTTTTTTATCTATATTACATTATGAATTCAAGTTAGGCTTATGTCATGATAATATTATACCAAAAATACAATTATATAGTATCCCTATGTATGTATGTTTGTGTGAATGGGTGGGGGGGGCGCCCAAAACGTCACCCAAAATGGCCATGGTCCCCGATGACCATATGGTCAACTGAGTTCGTGGGCAGTGTATATTCTTCGGAAAACATTTTTCGCAATGGAAATAAATTCATATATCGACCACACTCGTGCCTTAAATGGTTGCGAATGATTACGAAATCCGAGTCACATACATATACATGTGTGTGTGTGTTGTTGACGCCCTAAGAGTTCTACAAGTGTGTGTGTGTGTGTGGGAGACAGGTAT
The DNA here is from genome assembly GCA_022063505.1 of Calosoma granatense. NCBI lineage: Eukaryota > Metazoa > Arthropoda > Insecta > Coleoptera > Carabidae > Calosoma > Calosoma granatense. The sequence continues at coordinate 513,906 of JAGJTL010005648.1, forward strand.
GTTTTTTATTTGTTGATAAACAGGTCAAAGTATAAATAAATTAATAAATAATCGTGGACATTTTATAACTTGTACGCCGACGCGTAAAATGACAAGTACAGACTTGTACAGACTGGTATATATATGTATCAGTTAACAACAATATATATATATACTATGAATAATAAATAGATTACAACATCGAGGCGACGACACAGCGGGTCATGCAAACATTGTAAAAAGTATAAAGAAAAATAGCCAGTTCCTTGAGCAGTCCACACAGAAAAACAATATGCGCTAACGACCAACCAAAACATAGTTTTCTGTAAAAAAAAGACAGAACTGACGCCTGAAAGCGGTAACGTTACATTTACGTTACACTTACCTTCTTACAACGCTGTGTGCCGTGTTAACATGTGAACACAAAACAACATCAAGCATTGATTAGCAAGTAAACTTAATAATAAATGGAGAGAACCACACAAAGAACTGGCTAAATTATATTTCAATATGTTTATTTATATTTCTAGTTTAATTTAGTGTAAAATCTTCATATAGTTGTAGTAGACATGCGTAATAAAAATTTTAATTTTGTGCAAAATATTCGTACACGTATTCATTTAAAATTTATGTAAATGTATATAAGTGTAAAGAAGCATTCCGATATGAAGTAAATATGGAAAATGTTCAAGCGAAAAACACCTTTACGATGCACTATAATTTCGTGCCAAATTTACGTCGTATGGATTAAAAACGCATAAATTTACACGCATATGCACAATGTTCTGCATCTAAATTCGTCTAGTTCGTAAAATTAAGATTTAACGCGGATTTTTCTGCGAAATTTCGTCGTGAAATGTGAAAATAAGAAGAAGAAAACTTACCTGGAAATGTAAAATGATTGTCCATATCAAGCCAAGGGTCAACTTCGGGTTGCCATCGACAATATCCTCTGAACGGATATTGACCAGTTTGATTTTCTTGCAATGCAAGAAATGCAGGGCCGTATCGATATTGTGCAGCATGTGGAATCGCATTTGACCTCTTTCGCGTGGCTGTAAAAAATATATATATGTAAGACAATATAATAAACCCACATAAATAACATTCACATATAAAATTAAATAACAGGATGTTAAATATTATATTACATATGCCAATAAAAATAATATTTTAACGTTTAAAGGGTTATTTCTAAAAATAGTCATGAAGCAAATTAAACCAGATCTTCAACTGCAGATGTGCATTTAACTTTGGCAAATAAAAGAAAGTTTATAAAAAATATAAAAAACAGAGTGAAATGATTTATAAATGTTTTGTCTGCCTGTTTAGTGCATGAGATGAGTCATGAGAGATTCTTGAAATCACATGTGTGGAAAAAAATTACGGATCATTGGCCATTGAAAGCTCTTCTTATTTTGGCAAAGTAAATGGATGCGCATATACACAATGTTCTGTCTTTTAATTATACGCAATTAAATGTCACACGTAATTACAGCAATAAATAACAAGTAATTACACTGCACTCGGTAAATTAATTCGCCAATATTGAAAAAAAATCACAAATTTGGTTACGAAATTTAAATTGTATAAAATTACAGGCAATTAACTACAAAATATTAACCAAAACAATGCATTAGATAAATAATAAAAACATTTTATAAATTTCGAAATACAATAATAAAATCTAAAGAAATTGTCAAATGCCAAAACACATGTTTCTTTTGCTTAAATGTATTGCTCATTTTGAAAAGCTACTAGCGGCTAAATAAACATATAAAAACAAATAAAAAATGTAGAATATTACTAAATTACAACACCTACATCTTGTCGTGACATCTACACTTAAAAAACTTCTAAAAAACCTCTAAAAATGTGTCATTCTTATATGGATATACAACTTAACTATTACGAAAATATTCTTCAAACAGAAGTGTGTGCCTTATAAATAATATGCATAATGAAAGAACTGTCGAAATATTCTTTTAATTCTAAAGAGGTTCTATAATAGCACTAAGTGCTTATTGATTGATAAATGTATAAATGATTGACATATTGACAGACACACAAAAGGTGTATAGAAAATTAAATTCATAATTAAATGGGTGTCAATTTAGATTTCAAAGCTAATACAGTTACGAATATTAGTAATATATTATTGAGTAAGTTTGTATATCTAATGTGCTTCTCATAAATGCATAACATGAAACCTGTTTTAGTTAATGCATGTCGAAATACCAGTAAAAACAAATCTTGAACAATCAGACTAAAATAATATGTTTTCGTTTTATTTATATATAATTTCACTTTTTTCTACAGAAAAAAATTGCATAATTTCATTCAATATAGATTTCTCGTAAATGATACACAATAAGTTTCTACAGAATTTGTCAAATAAAAGATTGCACGCATGCTTAATTCAAAAAAATGTCCGCGAATATCAGTTTCAAGTAAATAGCATTCTTGCATTTATTAAATTACAAACTAAATACTAGATTATCTAACATTTAAATATAATAGTTTATCCTTGATTCGACCTTTGGATCTTCCGATGATATAATTGATCTATGATCTATGTATAGCAATGGGTATTCCCCGCGTTTCTAAATGCGGTAGTACAATAATTCGTTGACGTGATGGCGCTAGTGTACGTGTTTAAGCATACATAGGTAGTTTAAAGTCGTCGTGTTAAAATTCTTGTCTAAAGGAAGAAGTTAGTTAGAAGATCCAAGAACGGAAACACGTACATACATATGAGCAAGGCCACGTGGCCATCACCATTGAAATATGGAAATCAAGCGGGTCTAATCCGAATCGCTAAACACATCATTACAATTGTTCAGTTCAGCTCTCATCACTGAACACAACAAAAAAATAAGCTAATTGGAAATCAAGATAAGTTTTTGTAGATTTTTTTGTAAAATTTGAACCATTATTTAATTGTTAAATCAGTATGTTATAAATCAATTTTTTTAGTAGTTCTATAAATATGTATCAAGAAAATGTCTAGGTTTTTCTTAAGAATGAATCCCAATTTTGTAAATAAATAACAAAAGGATTATTTTTGATGAATTTCTACAACAGGGTAATTTAAACTTGCATAAACAATATCGAAACGTTGTGCAGTAAACATAAACAAAATGGAAGTGCCTGTCAGAACGTCTTTACTGGATGTAGTACAGAATAATTTGAAAACAGCGAACCGTAATGCATTCATACATCGGTACATCTACATTGGTGAATATAGTTACAACGACAAGAATATTCTGGACTTAATGATATCAATCATTGACACTGTTAATGATGGATATTGCGAAGAACAATTAACTGGTTTAATGCTAGTACTGCCGAGATATTTCGTGCATTTCCTAGACGGATCAGACGACAGTATACTCAAACATTTCATGCTTTTAAAAGAGAAGAACTCGGAATATTTTGTTCGATGCAAGTTGCTCGTTGCGTTTCATCACGTGAACAGAAGAATGTTTGACAGTTGGTCCTTCAAGAAAGAGCAACCGCCAGCAATGTTGGAGAAAATTAAACCAACCTGGGATTATCAGAAAACTAAACCGTACGTAGAACTGTGCGTGAAAAAAGTGTACAGTTTTATGGTAACACTGAGAAGAATCGATCTAAATAAAGGCAAATTGTTCAAAGAAGAACAAAAACATTTAAAGGAAGATTTGCCGAGTGCAACATTGTTGGAATTTTTATTAAACAGTGATTATTTGTACAATTTTGAGGAAATGATGAAGATATTTCATACGAATCCTGTTACGAGGAGTTATTCAGGTGAGTGCAAAAAAGATTGTCAAAATATAATTCAACACTTTGTCAATTTTCCGCAAGCGGAAGACCCACTATGATGTATATACAAAGATATATACACACGGCAGTCAAAGTGTTAAATCTATTTTGTGTTTTTTATAGAAAGTGTTTGGCCAATACGTTCTGATAATGTGTATTACGAGATATTAAGCAAGGATGATGAACCGTTTAAAGATGAAATAAAGTTTAATGAACTAGTCAGAGCTGAATGGTTGAATGATTACGCACAAAAATAAAATTAAATGTGAAAAATTATAGCCGACAGAAAAATTATGAATAAATTTATATACAAGGTCAGAATTTTTATTTTGTAGCCTACTAATCTGTCAGAAAAATGTGATATTGCAAAGTTAATTTTCTCAATATATAAAAGCATATTGGAAATAACTATAACGTCATATTATGCATTCTTAAATTCTAAACAACTTTTTCAAATAAATTTTTCCTCTAAAATGCACTGGGAAAAAATTTTCCATACATGAAAAAATTAACCCGTAAATTGCTATGTTCGGTTTTTTTTTATGGGCAGCCTGTATATAAATAAATGTGTAAAATAATGTTACTCACCAGGTGTTCGCCAGTTAACACCTCCAGCAGCGAGATGAGGTTGTGTCCATCGCGCAAGTCCTCAAAGAGATCCCGCACGTGTCGACTTGCCTATAACAACAAACACATATACACATTAACATACATTGAAGCATTACATGTACAAAATATATTCCGCGCTCCGAAGCCAATATTACACGCAACAATGAAAGCCAGATATACACAGATTGAAATATATTTCAATGAATTATAAACATTAATTTTATATTTGAAACACTCACAATACTGAAGCACGGTAAAGAAGATATGCAAAGGAATTTTACAGAAACTGTTTTACAACAATGATCTTTTATTGGTAAACTGTATTTCAAAATCTAATTTTCTTGTCATTTTATACATATCTATGTTTGTATAAACATTATATAATATTTATAACTATGTGAACAATGAATATGAACGAAAGCCATATCAATATAAATATTACTTTCTACACATGCTTGAAATATGTAAATTTTCCAGATCTTATAAAGTCCTTTAACCATTAGAATAATTATTTTTTTAAATATGTATTTCTAAAAAGAAATCAACAATTACTTCTTACTATAGAATGATATTCAATAAGATCTGGTATAAATTTAAAATTGCATAACAGTTTATTTACTGAAAACAAGACATTATAAGAAGCTATAAAATCAGAAAACAAGTAAACATCATCATCATCATCAACACACACACAACCAAACAACATAATCAAAATAACACAGCAACAACAAGAATAACGTAAAACAGTAAGAATTAATACAACACACACGCATGCTCAGAACTTACTGCAGGTGGACAACAGGGCACGTTGTTCACGGACACGCACACGTGTAAACACGTGTAAGTCTGCAACCACCACCACATTCATTAGCCAATCATATCACGGACTTACTTACATCTGACCAATAGCATCATCAGATTCTAACATGGTATATTTAGTTGACCAATAGCATCCTTAGATTCTAACAAGGTATATTTAGCTGTCCAATAGGAAGACAGGAATAAAATTGTACGTTTTCTATTGGTTAGAAGTTTATATCCAAGTAAAAATGTATATATTAAACCGTGTATGTAATTAATTTTCTAGTAAATTCCACGAAAATATCTCTTGATTGTATCAATTGGTATTTAAAGAAATATATCTTAGTAGTTTTGTATAAAGTTGTCAAATAACTAATCACACATGTAGTATACATTTTGCAGCAGCGAAATAAATTAACTTCTAATTGATTTATTGTAGTTTCACGTTTCTGTAAAATTTATTACATCATTCGCTCTGTAAGGTAAACTACTTGATCATTAAAATACAAATTTTTATTTCCTTGGTGACTTATCTAGTATGGAATTTGCAAACAACAGAGTAGTATAATTATTTTCCGGTATTTTGTAAATTCCCTCACATTTTCTTAACGTTTGCAATTAGAATTCAATTGACTCCATGCCTACTAATAATAGAAACTATTCCAGTCTGTTCCAGCGGTTTTCAAAATTAGGTATGATAAATCAGGGAGCAAGAAACGGTGGTTATTTTTGGATATACATCCAGTGATTGTGAAAATGTACATACACATGTATGTAACAGTTACAGAAACAGTTGACAGTAGATGAAATCACAACAAGTGACAATTCAGTGACAGAAAATAACTGATTGACCAATGACAGACAAGAAGGGTGGGAGTTGGGGGGGGTTTACCTTGTACCAGATAGTTTATACACTAGTTTCACTACACGACAGGATTATTTATCACCGATATCTCTTAATCGATTACAATAAATCAACGATTTGTATCGAGACGTAGATATATTGATATTGGTACAATTAATTATGTTTATTATAACGTTCGAATTTTTTTATTAAGTGTTGTTATTTAATACAGGATATAACCTTGAATATCATGATTAATATATTTAATGAATAGTGACATATGATTAACTAAATTAAAATTTGGTTTCGATGAATTAATTTGATTTATTTAATTATAATCTTATTTAATATTCTTTTAAGGGTAATTTAATATTGAGTATATGTTTTTCTTTATTAAATTATATAGTAATAATTTAACTAAATAACACGTTATAATAATGTGGATTGAATTTCTGAGAAGTTTGTCTTCATAATCAAATCTTAGTGCTGAAGATTGGAGCGGTTCATGGGATCTATTACACATTTGAATCATTTACAAGAGGTCAACGCGCTAATATTATTTCTTTCATTGCCCTGCCTCGGCAGACGACATACAAAATTGACCAATAAGAAAGTTGACAGACGGACAGTGAACAAAAGAATATTCACAGAACTAAACACCAAGTCACATGTCATGACAAGCATTTCTTTTGATACAAAGTGTATTTTCTTAAAAGAGGTGTGTACATACATACAGACAGTGTAAATTAAAAAACTTTATGTAAATTAATTTCCTGATTAATTGTAATTCAAACACCTCTTACTTACTGTTTTATTTGCGAAGAAATTCAAGCATGAAATTTATTTAAATATTTAATCATGTGTACGACTATGATAATATATTATTTACACAGAACACAACTTTTTATAATTAATTATTTCTTATTATAATTACTTGTTAAGATAAATGTTCAGCTGCATGTTTTATATATATTTTTATTTCATATTACCTAGAAATAAGACGGACTAAGTAGGTATATGTATACTGCCTATGTAATTAATTATATAATTTTTCAAATACCAATGTTCTAAACTAATTAATTTTTTTTGAAAATATTAAATATGTACAAACCTTTACATATTTCCAGTGCTGATAAGGTAAGCGTGAAAAAGAAGGAAATTATGCTAATTTAATTAAACAATACTCAAGCAAAAACTAGCGCAAGTAATCATGTCTAAAAATTCCAAATTCATACAAGCATTTAATCAAATTCATTCATACATCAAATGTTTGTTCTAGTCCGTAATTCAGTTGTTTGACTCATAAACAATCATGTTTTTCATAAGAGATTTCGCGGGCGCATAAGTCGTCAACAAACAACAATATGGTGTCGTTATGTATGTAGAATGGAAGTACATGTTACAGGGAGTGTATCTCCCGAATTGGCACGGCACAGTGGCGGCAGGAATGTTTTTAGCTGTACATTGTGGCGTGGTAAGAATAAATAGAATTGTAGTGCCAGAGAACATGACCCAGGACGGAATTGGCAACGAGATGATCTAGGACAATAGCGTGCTTGTACTATAAAACACGCTACACGTTCATGCTTGTATGACTAATACCTTTGCAATGGAGCCATTATACTATTCAATCTAGCTAGAACTGAGTTTTGCTTCAAACTCTTTTACTGCTAAATCTAGCGAGATTTGCATCAAACTATTTTACTGCTAAATCTAGCGAAAAGTGACGTTTGCAACTCCATTTTATTCCAAAAACTAGCGAAAAACTTCTTCAATAAAACAGAAATTAATAAAAGAAATTCACCCACGACAAAGTCTTGAAATCTAACAATATATTACACTGTATTTACAGTTAGTAACAATTTATTTTTAAAAACCCCATACTTAATACATACACCGTTATACTAAAATCACGGATTACGTCAACTATATATATTGTATGTAAAACAGTCTACTCGTATTGCTAACAACACAAATTCCCAGCCAATTATCTGCATTGAACAACCTTTTTTGGTGGCATCGTGATTTTGCACACACCATGTTCTGTTACTAACTAATGCTTCTATACAGGTAGTAATGACGTGTATTTGTGAAAGTATGTGTGGGATAGGATTATGTCTCACAAGTCCATTTGTTGAATCATCAACTCATCCCATGCTTTCTTCAACTATGCCGAGTCATCATTGTCAAAACGTGATACAAAGATGACTATGTTATCAAGTGTCAGATAGCAACGAATATCAAATAAAGAAACAACTTTAAATAAACTGCTTGACGCGCATAAAGTTATTCAATCTGAATAATCCAACGTCAGTTTGAAGGTACAGCACAATGCGTTGCAAGAACATTAATTCGTTTAAAGATACAGCACAATGCGTTGCAAGAACATTAATTCGCTTCAAGAACATTAATTTCATCACGCTAAAACTTTAGAACAAGATAAGGAATATGTAGTTTAAACTTGGGAACTTCTTGTATATAAGACAATATAATATATTTTTGCAGAATTAAATTATGTGACATTATTGCTAATACTTCAGAGTTTCAATGTAAAATGTTGGAGAATTAGAATGTTTTGCATGTAGCATTTTCTAGAAATAATTGTGGCTTTTATCAAAGTTAGAAGTGACGATTAAAGGTATATCTAGTAGGTATTATACGCTCAATTAGCTCATTAAACTTTAACAGTACGCATGAGTTACTAACCGTCCGATGCGTAAAGACACACGCACACGAAGAGAAGCTTAAATTGCTTAGAAATAAGTGTGTACACTTCACAAGACAAGCACCGCTTGTAATTTAACTAATCGTTTTTAATAATGACTTTATTAATAGCAAGTATAAATTTCATGTTCTACAGAGATATAAAAATTATGAGACAAATTATGACAACAATAATTTTGTTAAACATGTAGAATGTTACTCAGCAAATCTAGAGAATTACTTTCCAAAATACAAAACTGATCAAAAACCAGGACATATTTTAAATTATCTATGACTTTTTATTTAAATATATTTTAT
>JAGJTL010005648.1:584494-601648 GCA_022063505.1 Calosoma granatense
TTAGTTCTTATTTTAAATGTTTAAAATGAGATTTTCATACGAAATATGGGAAAATTTCGTTCATTTCGCTTACCATTATTTTTAATAGAATCTCCAAATATATTTCGCATAATTTCTTATAATAAATTGTAAGGAATTTTACCTTACGTTAAATATATTTGTTTTTGCACTGTACATAGTAATCTTTTTCTTGAAAGTGATAAAAATGTTTTAATGCTAAAGGTGTTTAAAATATATTGACCTAGTTCTATGTAAATATATGAGTTTGCGATTATTTTAATTCGCTACATAATTATATTTTAAATAGGTAGTTTCGCAAATAATATTTCATAAAAATACTACAGATTTCAGTACAGTAATCTAATTTCTACATTTATTTTAATATATTTATTTGAGTTAATTTTTTTATGATTGTATTTAGATAAATGTACAAGTACTGAAATACACAGTTTAACTGAAATAAAACTACGTTTAACATGACACTAAACTACAGAAAACGAAGGTAAACCTTGGTTAAAATATATGTATTTATCTGTTAAACATTTCTGTCAATTTAGGTCACTTTGCTGTGGATATAAGTGCTGTTCATTTGTGAGAATATGTACCTATAACTTCATAAGTTGTATGTTTGTATCATCAGTTATTCTACGAAAGATTCTTTAGATTAATTTATTAATAATAAAAACTTTGATTATTAAAACGCATTTCATGAACAGATTGAATGGTTTATAATGTACTTGATTATTAAAATGTATTTCATGAAAGCACAATTCTATAATTTCTAAATTCTTGTTCCTTGTTGCAGGATCAATTGTGATGATTCTATCACAATTACTGGCTTTCCTGTTCCCGGTGTCATTTGCCGTGGATCCAGATTGTGATTACTATCAAGTTATGGCGCCGTTAGTAAATTACTATGTGTATAATAATGAGTACCCAGGAAACTATCGGTCATCAAAGAATTGTCGATGGATAGCGGTTGCACCAGCTCAACACAAAATTGACATCTCATGTCAGATAGAATTACCACAGGTATTCTAAACATTGCAACATTAATTACAATTTTCATTAATATTTAAAATAAACTTCAGTCCACAAGCTGTACAATGGATCGATTATTGATTTCCTTAACTGGAAACCAAAATTTGCAAAATGCGCATACATATTGCGGATTTGGAAATACAACCTTACAATCAGAATACAATAATGTTACTATAGGTATGTAATTATATAATTTTTCCTCAAACCATTAACACTATTTATTAATTGTAAATAAGATTGATAAAATTTATTTTTAAATTAAATTTGCGAATTACTTATCAGCTCAAGAATTATCAGTTTGATAACAATAAATATTTTATAATTACCCTTTTGATAATATCACAGTGATTTTGTTCATCTTAAAAATAAAAAAGAAATGAAGTTCAAGGTTTTTGTTTTTATTTGAGATTATATTTTCTATAGAATTCACCATTAATTGAAGAAATTCTAAAAATCTGGTGTGGTCACCACACGATTTTCTTATATATGGGAAAACTGTGTAAGATTTTGTTAAAACGATACTAGTGTTTCCATCTAGGAACATTTGTTCGAACTACATTTAATCCTAATCTTTATTAAAGCTTAATACGATTTTTATTAGCAGTACTATGCCGGCACTGGCTCGAGTTAAAATCTTATTAAACACTAATTATTTGTTATGAAACATACAATGATTATACCTAAAATCTAATCAGCTCTTCGCTTTTTCAAAGACTTGTAAATATGAAGACATTACATCTTGGTCGATGTTTATTAAAGTGTTTGTTTAAAAACAGTATATTCTACTGATATTATATTGTATGATAATTGTAATTATGATTGCAGGTTTAGTTACGGCCTATAACACACGTGGCGGTAGATTTTTGTGTACGATTGTTGCAAGACCAGTACTTCCACCAGCCTGTGACTGTGGATGGAAACAGAATGTATGTATCATCTTTCTTGTAAATGATATGGAACAACATTGATTATAAATTACAGAGACGTATAGTTGGCGGTGTAGAGACAAAAGTAAATGAATATCCAATGATGGCCGCTATTATAGACTTTTCAATTCGTGACTTAATTTGTGGTGCAACCATCATTTCTTCACGATATGCAATGTCTGCAGCACATTGCTTCAGAAACCTTCCACCTGAAATGATAGGATTGCTTGTTGGAGAGCATGATGTATCTACAGGTATCGTAAAGAATAACGAATTTTTATGTAGCATTTTTCGTTGGAATCCAAGTGGAATCTTCGTTATTGTTCAACAAATGTTACATGATTGTATTTGACAGGTAGTGAGACAAATGCAACTCGGTTATACACAGTCCTGGAAATCATACTACATGAAAATTTTGATTTTAACAACGTCGATTCGCCCAATGACATTGCATTGATAAGGACGATGGATGTTATTCAGTTCAGTATGAATGTTGGTCCCGTTTGTTTACCATTTCGATATGCTACGAATTCTTTTGCATCAAGTACAGTTGAGGCCCTGGGTGAGGAGCTATTTATCCTTGAATATCTCAAATATTTCCATCAATATTAAAACTTAAATCTATTATTTAGGTTGGGGTACAACTGAATTTACTGGACCAAAGTCAGAAGTACTCTTAAAAACAAATCTAACAGTGTTATCAGAAGTAGACTGTTTTAATGAGGCTGGAGGTAGTTTAAATCAAATGTGTACTTTAACACCGGGACACGATGCGTGTCAGGTACGTATAGATTATGCGTTTAGCGATATCAGAAATGAATGATGCTATTTGTTTTTTAAACAGAGTGATTCTGGCGGTCCCTTGCTATGGTTGAACTACGACAACATCCGCTTGTATTCTGTTGGGATAATTTCAACTGGAGTAGGTTGTGCATCCAGTATTCCCAGTATCAACACAAGAGTAACAAGCTATCTTCTCTGGATTATGGCACACACAGTTGGTAAATATTGGTTAAATAATTGTGTGTGAGTATTGAATAAAATCTCACTCTTTATTTCCACTTTACAGATACACAATTTTGTATTAAATAAAGAAGTTCACACTGTGCAGAGTTCAAGAAAACAGTGTTTAGATTTAAGATAATTTATTAATTTCACATGTTAAATAATGTTGGTATGAAATTTTATGGAATGTCGATTTTGGTGGCGGATTCAAGTGCTGGTTTTTACAAATACTTGCTCAAAATATAGTTAGTACAACAGAGTGTTCAGCATAAAGCATAAAAGACATAATATAATAGGAAATTTAAATAAAAATTTGTATGAATGGTATATTTATACAAGATTTTCGATTGAATTCCCTCTTATGAAATTAATTTTACACTAGCTAATATTAAAGATGTGTAATTTATACAAATAAATGTAATTTATTGAAATAAACTGAAAAAAGTATATATTTCGTATTTTTTATTTATGATAAACCCAAATTATTCATTGTATCTAATGAATAGATGCCATTTATATTTACTTACTGATAATATTATATATAATCCGTTGAAAAAGTACGCAGCAAATTATTGCGAAAATTAAATAAAGTTTAAATTGTTGTTTTTCTACTTTCAAGAACTGTCTATTGTTTTAGTTTAAAAGTGCCTAGGTTGTTTTTTATTTATCACTAAATTAGAAATGTTTATCTTAACTGGCATTATTAAAAACAAATTTAACCGAAATTATGTGTATGGATATATAATTATTGTTATTTTAACCTTCAATATATTAAATGTACCCTCATATTCGATAAATTAAATTCTTCATATTAATTATATTTTCATGATTTTCAGCATCTGTATTGTTTGTGTGTATTCTTAGAATAACTTGTAAAGTTTCATTTAAATGATACTATTTATGCTGAAATTCATTAACTTAATATAATTACATCCTAATATTCAGATTGTCCAAAATTCTTTTCATCTATATGAGTTGCGAAAATGTTTTTTTTATCATTTGCACTATTATGTATATTATGTTATACACATGTATTTACTGATAATTTGTGTGATAAAATAAATTGTTGGTACTATTTAAAGGCAAGGTGTATTTTTTCTTGTCAATAGTTTCTAGGTCCTTTAAAACACCTGTTCAATATGGCAAAATATTTTGAGCACTTGAAATACGGTATAAATTTACTATTATACTCTTACAGTAACTTGAATAATACTTTGTTCAATTCTTTTCCATTTGAAACGAATTTAAAATGTGTGTATGTTTGAAGACAAATGTTTTTTAGGATATGTGGTGATTCTAGTACAGATATTGTACATTCTGTTGCCTGTATCGTTAGCTGTAGATGCAGATTGCGATTATTATTCACAAATGACACCGGATACTACATATTATGTGTATAATTCAGAGTATCCTAATTATTACCAGCAGGGTAAAACTTGTCGATGGGTTGCTGTTGCACCTGACGGGTACAAAATTAATGTGCAATGTCAAATTGATATGCCTCAGGTAAGTCAGATTTCAGATTAATTTAAAAACTCTGTATTTTATGCGAGGGAAACTAAACATTTTTGATAAAATTAAACATATAAGAGTTTGTAGAGTAATAATCAATTCTATTTACCTTTCAGTCTGCTAATTGTGGACAAGATCGATTACTGATTTCATTAACTGGAAATCTACAGTTACAAAATGCTAATAAATATTGTGGATATGGTAATGTGACGTTGCAAACGAAGTATAACAATATAACTATAGGTAAGTAGTAAAAAAATATAATTGAAAGAAACCGTGTTAGATTCTATGTATTAAAAAGAATATTATTTAAACAAACTGTTATTGATGTAATAAATATATAATATGTAGTAGATTATATCCGAATATAATAGATAATAAAATATATATTACTGTATGTAGTGCAGTAGTTATATATATTGTATATTTCAGGTTTAATAAGTTCATACTATTCTCGTGGAGGTAGATTTTTATGCACTATCAATGCTGTTCAAGCAGTGCAACCATCATGTGATTGTGGATGGAAACAAACTGTATGTATTGCAGAATAACCAATAACAAAATGCCTGCAATTATTATCTTTACAAGACTGATACATGCTGTAGAGATTTTAGTATGAAATGTTTATTTCAGAACCGTATAGTTGGTGGTGTAGAAACAAAAGTAAACGAATATCCAATGATGGCCGGCATAATAGACTTTGATATTCGCGAGCTCATCTGTGGAGCAACGATTATAGCTACACGTTATGTCTTGTCTGCAGCACATTGTTTCAGAGGACTCACAGCCGACTTAACAGGAGTGATTGTCGGTGAACATGATATTTCTACAGGTTATTTCTCTGAAATTCTACAATAGCCCAGCTAGTGTTGTATATTTATTTATTCCTTATAGGCATTGAAACAAACTCCACTAAACTATTTCGCATAGAATTGATTACAGTGCATTCAAAGTTTAATTTCAACAGTGCAAATTCGCTGTATGATATAGCTGTTGTCAAAACTGAAAGAAATATAGTATTTAGTATGGATGTAGGACCAGCATGTCTGCCGTTCAGATACTATGAATATTCATTTACAAATCAGACCGTTGAAATATTAGGTGAGGCTTTTTAATTATTGGATGTGTGTTCAGCTAATACTAGGATGTATGTATTGAAGAATGTAGTACAATTTGTTATACTATTAGCTCTAAATAATAATTAATAATTTGTTCATTTAGGTTGGGGTACAACTGAATTTACAGGGCCTAAATCTGAGGTATTATTAGAAACAAATGTAACAATATTATCGCCTACAACTTGTAAAAAGACAGAGAATGGTTCTTATAGTGAAATATGTACATTTACGCCAGGACATGACGCATGTCAGGTAATATATCACTAACATAACTGATAATAGGTACATTACTGATACTCGCATCTGTATGCAATTATAAATGTTATTATTGTACAGAGTGATTCTGGCGGTCCATTACTTTGGCATAACGAGGCCATGGAGCATTTGTATTTGGTTGGAATCATATCTTCTGGATTTGGTTGTGCCGAAAACCGTCCTGGTATCAATACACGTGTTACATCTTATCTGCAATGGATATTAGCTAATACAATCGGTAAGAACTGTACATTATTGCAAAAAGAACTTTCAATATGACTACGTTTCGATACAAATATGTATATCCTTTTTATATAGAGATTAATTATTGATTTTTTCAGATGCGCAATACTGTGTAAAGTGAGAAAGAAAATTATATATAATATTTTGCACCGATTTATTTCTACGAATTCACATCAGGTTTGGTGGCGGAAATTATTGCAATATGTTATATCGATTTACAAGGGAGATAATATTTGTAATTTATTTAAATAAAGATTATTAATTGGTATAGATTTATAACAACATTTATTTATTATATTACTATAACATTCTATTCTAGCAGAGAGCTATTCTGCTGTTGCGTTAATTAATAATAATATTTTAAAATTTTAGTTCAAACAGTACTGTTTCTGTGTTACTTATTATACAACGGCGCTGCCACCAAATTACAACAGCAGAGTGGCGCAGTGGAAGCGTGCTGGGCCCATAACCCAGAGGTCCGTAGATCGAAACTACGCTCTGCTAATCACAATTTTTTTATTTTTTCTTTTGACCTTCTCGTACTGCTAATAAATAATAAATTATAACTAAATTACACTAAAGGGAAACTAATGTATAAAATATTTGCAGAAATAATTAATTCCTTCTTTATATTACATTCATTACAGTCTGCTTTTTATGAGGTAAGTAATTATTAGTATCAATGTTAGTACAAGCAAAGCGGAATGATAAATGTTATGTAAAGATAAATGTTTGAACAAGGCTAATAGATTCTTTAAGATGTTTAATGAAAGTAGTGTTTCAACTATAAAGAAAAATAGAATTGTAGAACTTGGAATAAAAATACGAATATGATTGATTGACGAAGATTTGGCAATTCTATTATTAGAAGTATATTTATCCATATAAGAGTTAGTGGTTTAAATTTGAGAATATAAAATAAAGAAAATTATGTAGACTAAAGCTAATTTACTGAACGCGTCCTCACAAGAACGTTTAATATAAATTAAATTAAAACTTTGTATGGAAGCAAATTTCAGTGGAATATTTAGAATATATTCTAAAACTTTCCTTGGCTAAGTTTCAGTGTAAGTTTACATTGTTTTCTCTATAAATATTTATCCCTTACTGTAACAAATTCATACAGTATACACATAAAAATAACAATAAGTTGTACCTTTCAAAATTTATTTTACGGATTCATTCATAATATTTTACCCTGGATTATGGCACTGTGCCAAATGGCATTTTGGATAGTTTTGTCATGTGTGGGAGGCATATCCCACGCAGGTTTATCTATTAATCATTTTGTTTTTATCCAGTTATTGAACCATAGTGATGTTCCAAATTTAAGCCATTTTGTAAAGCCCATCCCGTAGATTCAAAGAGCTATTAATTTTTATTTTTTTTAAATCCCTTTCATTCTGTGGGCAGATTAATGTATATTTTAAACTATATATTGAATTGTATACGCATGAATTATTTCATTTTGCAATTACTGAAATATTTAGTTGATCGATAGCACGTGGCATAATTTGTGTACAGATTATTAACGTATTTCAATTTCCGCAGTACTTTGCAACTGTTGACGTAACTAAACGCTACTGTCATACTGTAAATAAATACAATGTATGCAGTTGTATTTTCAACATGTTTAGTTGTGTTTCCTTGTGGTTGATGTTTGTAAGCAGTGCGCAGAAGCAAGAACTAGTCCAGGATTTCTACTGGACTAATTAACAGCATACAAGATACTAAATCTAATACCTAATTAACTCTAGTTTACCTGTAGAATAAATGCATGGTCGAATCCTTTGAGTTAAGAATAGTAACTATTATTTATGACATTTAAAAATATCCTTTGGAGAACACAAAATTCATTGTAATAAAGAATGTTATTATTTCACGATAAGAACTGGAAAATAAATATTATTAGTTATCGCCCATATGTAGGCTGTCTGTTTTACTTAGAAATATTGCATGCAACATACAAGCAGTATATTCATTTGATAAATAATCTGATTTAAATCGAAATTTAGACATAGATATTGTTGAATTAGAGTTTTATATTGAGTGTGTTTTTGAAATATATTTCTTACAACAGATACATACATATAGATTAAGTAAAAATAAATGAGAATTCACACTATAAGAAATTGTACATCACCAATGCACCCTATGTACAATGTTTGCACTCAAGCGTAAATGCTGGGAGTGCGGGGGTGTATGACGTCACTTGGTGACGTCATACTGTGAACACGACGCCCACAATCTTGCATGACACGCGAGCACCGCGCCCACGGTTGGGATCGATACAGGGTAGGTGGTGAAGGATATATGTACATTTCATAGTCCCTACACACTAGCTAGACCAGCAGGACCGGATTCAGGATAATACATGAATGTATGTAATTACTGTTTACATGTAATACTACCGCTGTACTTTGTTATTATTGTGTACTATACTTTTACCCTTTCTGTACCTCACGTAGAACAAAATATGTATTTAAATTAGATATAATTATCTAAAGATTTAATGTTTTTGTTATGAACAATGCACACTTGTATTGATTGATTACTGTCAAAAAATTTTCAGTTCATTGTTCTTTATATATATATAGACATAATAAAGTGAAACATTATTGATAATTATTCACTGTAGATTATATTGATAACGAGAGCTAGATTATAATTTTCGCAGTCAAATCATCAAGGTTAATAAAAATTTATTTAAAACTAATTTAAGACGACTAATAATGTCTTCATAAAATGCCCATGAACTCAGATTTGATCAGGTGTATTATGTTGAAAATTAAAATGAAAAACTTTCTGTAAATTCCATATGTCAATTGCATTGTTAATTAATAATGGTTGATGTTTGAAACATGACTGCTTATAGAGGCATCTGAAATATTGATTTATTGATATTGCATATTGTAATTAATTCCTTACTGATTCATAAAATTAAACAAAGACATAAGAACAATGTAGATTCATATCTAATTTTAATATTTTTTGGACAGCAACATGCCGAAGCAAATTACGCAGTTCTTCAAGATAATAAATACAATGTACAAAAGAATAATCCAACTATTGATAATCTAATTTTAAACTAAAGTTTTTCAGTAATATTTGTAAAAATAATACTGATTTTCATGTGCTATATCTTGTTTCATATTAAATTTTAAGATGTGTTCTGGTGTTAAGAACAGATCACAACCTGTCATCTTTCTTGTGTGGTTACTGTATATAACAAATAACAATCTAGTACATTTTTTAATCTAAATCATTTGCTAATAACAAAGAAATAATATTTTCATGCTTGTTATCATTCGTATTAATTTTAGAATAACAAAAAGCACCTAGATATACAATCAAAAAAATACATAATCTTGGCTAAATGATAAGTTAGTTTAATTAATAAAATATAAATAATAATATCATGTATTAGATGTAAGAATGATATTCGATTTTAAATAATAACAATAATAGATCAACTTGCTTCATATTTGACGAAGAATTATATTGTACGTTGCCATGGAAATAGAGATTGACCCCGAAGTTACACAATGCTGAAATCGACCCCTTTTTCCAATGAAACTTGTGTATCTGTAAAGAAAAAATAATTCATGTCACTGGAAATTTAAATTTCAGATAAGTATCTATATATATACGCATAGATTGATGTGTGATATTTTAAACTAATTAAACTCAAATCCAAGGCTATTAAAATTACTTGCTACGGTACATTTAATTAAATGATTATCAACACGATAATGGGCTAATAAAAATTAGTGAATCATATGATATTTACGAATTATTAATAAGTAAATGACGATAAATATGACCGATGTATGATTTTTTACAATAAAGACAATGTATGTTACATGGATAGATCAATATTGTTAAACAAATAGATAATGTTATCAACTGATTAACACCGAGTTTATAAAATACCATCCCGCTATGCGAATCGCACAGATTGGGACGAATAATTGACTCCCATACATGGATTCATAGTTGTATTGTCTGTACATTATAATAATTGACAGTCACAAGACGACTCGTACAAACATTCACATTTAATGTTTAGTTGTTCATCAACATGAGTAGCGAAACGTGCGATGCAGAAACAATTCTTCCAGATCCAAGAGATTTGGCAGAAATGTAAGTTAAACAATTTGTTTCTTTATTCGAATAATAAACCAACCCTTGCTTGAATGAATACTGACAATTTTGTTCAAATTAGTTCTTTTAAAAGATTATTTATTGGGTTTTAATTTTTTTTGCAGATTTTCTGGAAAGGAAGTAAGTTTTACAGTACAAGGAGAACGACATGTAGGTAAGTAAATGATTATTGAATTTATTATTAAAATAATTTTAACTTAGTAAATAAATATTGTATATATTTTATTTGTTTGGTTTGAAATATGAAAAATCTTCAAGACAGAGAGAATTTATTGTATTTCATTGAATATTATTCATAAAATAATAAAATTTAATTTTTAAATAATTTGTCAATTTTCTTATGTACAGAACAAATATGACGATTTAAACCAATTATCTGTCATTTTCTTCATTGTCATAAAAGCAATTTATTTCTAGAACGTTGCGTTCATCATAAATAATGACAAGATTGTTAAAATCCAAGGTTTCTTTTGAAGAATAAAAATAGTTTTATAAATAAAGTACATATACTACATAATATTAAATTAGGGAATGTAGTAATTACTTATGTTTTCAATTAATTATCATATCTACACCTTTATCAATATGTACAAATAATTTCACCATATGGAATAGATTAGTTATTCAAAGTGTTTTTATTAAAATTATCACTGCCATACAATTTTATTATATTCAATGCAACTGTGTTTATTTATAAGTAATATTATACAACGATAACATAGTTTCTCGGTATTTGTTAAATTTGTCAAATATAAAAATTAATCACTCATAAGTGAAGTGGTTTGTTATTTATTACTTTGCATTTTTTCGCTGATATAAAAGTGGTAACAATGTCATATCTGTTTAAATATTGAAAAACGATGTTTTCAATGTTATCTTTCATACATTAATTCTAATTTAATCTTTTAAAAAAACTGTTTATTGATTAGAAATTATTTATAACCCAAATACATGATACAAATATTTCAAGGGTGTCTGTATTTCTTAAATATACACAAATTTTAATATTTTTTGTATGTTCAGTACAAGCAAGCGATGATGTTACTCCTCAGACAACCCTTAATTCCTATTTGAGGAACACTCTCGGCTTGAAGGGCACTAAGGCTATGTGCTATGAGGGTGGTTGTGGAGCATGTGTGGTTGCAGCCACAGTGAAACATCCCCTTACCAAAGAGGACAGGACATATGCTGTCAATTCTGTGAGTTACAAATTAAATCATAGATATTTGCCATAAATCAAATATGAATCCCCTTTTGAGCAATTTGATATACATTGTACGCTCTTTCAAATGTAGTGAAATAAATTGTACGTTTTCCAAAACCAGTGTCTGATACCGGTCCTATCCTGCGAAGGCTGGAATATTCACACTCTGGAAGAACTCGGTAACCGCAAGGATGGATACCACAAGATCCAGGAGACGCTGGCGAAATTCCACGGCAGTCAGTGCGGTTATTGCTCGGGTGGGATGATTATGAACATGTACGCTCTAACAGAGTCCAATGACACGTTGACAATGAAGCAAATCGAGAATGCTTTCGGTGGAAATCTATGTCGATGCACGGGGTACAGACCAATCATGTCCGCATTCAAATCGCTGGCATCAGATGCTGACCCCAGTTTACTGGACAAGTACCCGGACATTGAGGATATTAAGATATGCTCGAAAACAGGCAAACAGTGTAGCGGCACATGTAAACCGTTGGAGAAAAAACCAATTGCAATGTCGTTCAAAGCAAATGATAACTGGTACAAAGTGTACACTGTTACTGAACTTGTTAAGGTGTTCTACAGCATTGGCAATAAGTCGTATAGACTTGCAGCAGGAAATACAGGAAAAGGTATTAATAATTTCAACTTAAGACTATCGATCAAATAGCAGATTGTTGAATAATATTTAAATTGCTCTCTCTCTTTGGAAATAATTGAACAATATTTGAACTACTATCTCCTTGGATGTCACTTGAAAGATATTCTTTGCAGGAGTTTACAAGATAACAACCCCACCAGAAGTCTGGATCGATGTGTCTTCTGTAAAAGAATTCATAACTCACAGCATTGGAACAAAACTGGAAATTGGTGGAAATGTATCGTTGACAGACACAATGGAGATTTTACTAAAAGCAGCCGGGCAAACACCTGGTTTCTGGCATCTGAGAAAAGTACACAAACATTTAGATCTAGTTGCCAATGTCCCAGTGAGAAATGTAAGAAACAAAAGAGTCATATGTTACTTAATTAAATGGAATGATTTGTTTATAGGCCGGTACAATTGCTGGAAATCTTTCCCTGAAACATGCGCATAACGAATTTCCATCTGATGTGTTTCTGCTTTTAGAAACAATTGGTGCAACACTTAAAATAGGTTTGTTATTTTAATAATGATTAATAACATAGTATTTTATACAATATCTTATGTTATCAGTCCAGAAGAGCGGATTTTCAACAACTAAAACATTGGTTGATTATTTGAAATTCGACATGAACAAATGTGCTATCCAAACTATTATCATACCACAATATGCACAGGACAAATATTTATTTGAGTCTTACAAGGTACGAAAAATAACACCGATAGTTTAAAATAATTGCTCTACTGCTGGTATTTATAGATTTGCCCAAGAGTACAAAATGCTCATGCATATATTAACGCCGGTTTTCTCGTCGAACATGACGGTAAATTCAAAGTAAAATCAGCTAGACTTGTTTTTGGCGGAATTAATCCAGAATTCATCCATGCAAAGAACACGGAAGCGTATTTGGTTGGCAAGAATCTGATAGACAACACAACTATCCAGGGTGCGTTGGCCAAGTTGAATGATGAGTTGAAACCTGACCATGTTTTGCCTGATGCAAGTCCTGAGTTTAGGAAGAATTTAGCTATGAGTTTGTTCTACAAGGTAATATCTACATAGGGGTATAGATGATAATTTGCTAACGTATTTTGTAGTTCGTTTTAGCTAGTGCACCGAAGGATAAGGTAAATCCATTGTACGAAAGTGGAGGAACCAGATTGGAAAGAGAACTATCCACTGGAACTCAAATATATCAAACGCACGAAGAACTTTATCCCCTGACTCAACCGATAGTAAAATTGGAAGCTATGATTCAATGTTCTGGTAAGGGATATATTCATACATACATACATAACATCACGCCTTTCCCATTACTGGGTTAGCAGGATATATTCAAAAAGAATATTAATTTTGTTTGGTTAGTAATCTAAAATTAATTATTTCAGGTGAAGCCCAATATTTGAACGATACCCCACCTATACCAGGAGAACTATTTGGTGTCTTCGTACTAGCAGAAGCTAAACCTTTATCTTTAATTAAAAGCGTAGATACATCTGCAGCACTGGTA
Source organism: Calosoma granatense (assembly GCA_022063505.1). Lineage (NCBI taxonomy): Eukaryota > Metazoa > Arthropoda > Insecta > Coleoptera > Carabidae > Calosoma > Calosoma granatense. The sequence continues at coordinate 598,120 of JAGJTL010005648.1, forward strand.
TGTTTTATGAAATGATTGTTCTATTATACTCTGGCTAAAATGGTATATTTTCAGGCAATACCCGGTGTTAAAGCATTCATAACTTACAAAGATATCCCCGGAATAAACTCCTTCACCCCAGCTGCTATCAGTCCAACGGCTGAACAACTATTCTGTGAAGATAAAGTATTGTACAACGGACAAGCACTTGGTTTAATCCTCGCAGAAAACCAGGGTTTGGCTTATGCTGGAGCTGCTGCTGTTAAAGTTACTTACGAAGCAACCGATGATATTCCTGCGTTTAATATTGATGATATTAAGAAAAATAAACAGGAGTGGAGAATAACAAATGCTGTTAAGATTGAGCCAAAAAGAAAAGGTATAATTTGGATATTTCTTTAAAGTGTGGAGTTATGAATAAGGTCTGTTATAGGGGACGACGTTAAGCATGTTGTTAAGGGTAAATTCGAAGTAGATGCGCAGTACCACTTTACAATGGAAACTCACAGTTGTATCTGTATTCCAACGGATGATGGTGGCTTGGATTTGCTCAGTGCCACACAATGGATGGACAATGTACAAATGGCGGCAGCTAAAGCGCTGAATATACCAATGAATAAGTAAGTTTCATATTTGGAGCCACATACTGGGATTTAGTTGATAGTATCCACGTTTATTGCGGACGATAATATTTTCCCCATCGATTACAGTGTTTATTTTCTTTTACTCAAGTTTTTATAAAGATCAAATCTTTTCTTTCAGAATCAATGTCACTGTGAAACGTTTAGGTGGTGCTTACGGAGCAAAGATTCTGCGCTCAAACTTAGTGTCCACCGCTTCTGCTATAGCAGCGTACAAGATGAATAAACCAGTACGTATTCAGTTACCAATTGATACCAACATCAAAATGGTAGGCAAACGTGTGCCCACTGTGTTCGAGTATGAAGTGGGCACGGACGATAATGGAGTAATTCAATATTTGGACAGCACGTACTACCAGAATCACGCATTGTCCGGTGTAAATGAATCGTTGGCAGGAGAAATTGCTAATTTTGCACAGAACATGTATTTGAACGATACATGGAAATGGGATGGAAACTCAATTAACACTAATTTACCAGGAAATGGATACGCACGTGCACCAGGTAACATTGGATATTATGGATAATTTATATAGAATTTACATTATAATGGATATTAATTATTAGGCTAAACTAATATAAACAAAACAGATATTTATCAGTAGTATTAATTAAATAAGCAAAACAGAATAGACATTTTTATACCATACTTAGCCTTCGAAAGATATTTAAACTAAGATCCGCTAGATTTCCATTTAAATGTAAAATTTTGCTAATACCGAGAGGACAAAGACGATTAATTTATATGTTAATTAAAGGTACAACGGAAGCTATAGGTATGATCGAGTCCGTAATGGAACATATTGCATATACTGTCAATAAAGATCCAATAGAGGTGAAACTATCTAACCTCCAACCAAGCGAAGAGACTATGCCCTGCCTTATCAAGGATATGATAACATGGTCACAATACGAACAGAGGAAGAAAGCTGTAGAGGAATTTAACAGTGTAAGTTTATTTAAACCGAACTAGAGAAATATTATTCTTATTCCTCAATGTGTGTATTTTGGCGAGGAAGATTTAAAACTCGTTAGCTAAAGCTGAGATGTATTATTAATATGTTGTAGAAAAACCGTTGGATGAAGAGAGGTATCAGTATGGTGATCATGAATTATCCATTTGTACTGTACGGACCATACAGTGTGTTTGTATCGGTGTATGCTGGAGATGGAACAGTTGCTATTTCGCATGGTGGTATTGAATGTGGTCAAGGAATCAATACAAAGGTAACATATGTTACGTATTGTTTCCGTCTGTTCTTCACAAGAAGACAAGAATACTTGTGATTCGTTTGTTTTACTTTTGTTTTTGCGGAACTCAGGATCTATTTACAAGTTTAATTATCTTTTGTTTTGTTTTGTAGATTGCACAAGTGTGTGCATATACGTTAGGTATACCACTGGATATGGTCAGTATTAAACCAAGCAATTCGCTTAATGCCCCAAATAATTTTGCAACGGCTGGAAGTGTAACTAGTGAAGGTGTCTGCTATGTAAGTGAAAGACATACTTTTACCAACAACATGCATCATATTTTAGAGAAAGTATAACACTTGTTCTTCACAAGTAACATCTAAGAAACTTCGCTGTAATTATTAACAAATATTTCCTACTCTGATGGTGTTTAAAATTAAATACAGTACTAGTAACATACTTTTAAATATTAGTATTATCAGCGTAGATGAAATAAATTATTTTCGCTATCTTTTCTTAAAAATTAAAACAGTTTATATTATAATATATGTTACTGTATTTAGAGCGATGATATATTTGTTTGTTTGTAGGCTGTTATTAGGGCCTGTAGGGAAATTCAAAGACGGTTAGAGCCAGTTAAAGAGAATATGGATAATCCTACCTGGCCGGAACTGATATTACAAGCTAGCAGAGAGAGTGTGGAGCTGTGTGCTACACATATGTAAGTTTTACTCTGCTAAAACAATGAGGTTTTCTTCAATTTAGCTTAAAATACCTACACAATATTCCGCTAGATAGAAAATACACACAAGACTATTTTAAACCACAGGTTCTCAGCCAAGTCGGATATTAAACCGTATCCCATTTATGGCCTGTGTGTTTCTGAAGTAGAAGTTGATTTGTTAACTGGGGAACACAATATTATTCGTGTGGATCTGCTGGAAGATGTCGGGCAGAGTATGAGTCCTGAAATTGACGTTGGCCAGATTGAAGGTGCATTCGTTATGGGTCTGGGTTATTATACATGTGAGAACTTGATCTACGATGAGAATGGCGCGTGCATCACTAACAGTACGTGGACTTACAAGATACCAGGTGTCAAGGACATACCTGCTGACTTCCGGGTCAAGTTCCGACAAGACAGTACCAATCCTGATGGTGTATTGAACTCTAAAGGTAACATCTTTCTTATACTGATACATAGATTGTTTCTCTATTTTTATTTTTTTTAGATTGTTTGTCTTTTGAATCTAATTTCTGCAACAGAAATATACTGAATTTTATTTTTCTATTACATGTAGCACTTTCTGAACCACCACTTTGCCTGGCTGTGTCCATTCCTCTAGCGATTAGAAGAGCGCTGGCTTCAGCACGGGGGGATGCTGATCCGAATGCAGACAAATTTGTGCCACTTGGTAAAATTAACCATCTCTCTTACTATATTAGCATATAATTACTAGTAGTTTATTGACTTGTATATATGAACCATTCTTTTCCGTTCTAATTTAATATAATTTAATTGTTTATTGATTTTACAGTTGGACCAACTACAGTGGAAGTTACACATCAAAATGCCAAGAATGATTATAAGAAATATACTCTGTAATACCACCCAGTAATACTCTTAAAAATAAGTATAATAAAAAATGTATACAATATTTCAAAGCGCTATGTAGTATTTGTATGGTAATGGATATTATTTTTTTGTTTGTAAG
>JAGJTL010005648.1:605554-619049 GCA_022063505.1 Calosoma granatense
TATGTATGTGTGTGTGTGTGTGTGTGTGTATGAAATTGTATTACTGTAATTTTGTTTATTTATTTCAGTGCAACGGAATGGACATGAAGTTGTTAAGACTTTAGTGGAATATTTGGACTTTGATATGAACAAATGTATCATCAAATCTGTTACTATCCCACCACGGAATAGAGATACATTTCTATTTGAATCATACAAGGTATAAAACATAATAAAATAGTGATATACCTGATATAATACAACTATTATTTGTAAAAATAGATCTGTCCAAGGGTTCAGAATGCGCACGCTTACGTAAATGCTGCATTTCTCGTTGAACACGATGGTAATTTTACCGTTAGATCTGCCAGAATATGCTATGGTGGAATTAATCCAAGATTCGTGCACGCACGAAGCACTGAAGCATATTTAGTTCGTAAGAATCTGATAGACAACACAACTCTCCAAGGAGCACTGGACAAGTTGAACGAAGAAGTACAACCCGACTGGGTTTTGCCAGATGCAAGTCCCACCTTTAGGAAAAATTTGGCATTAAGTTTATTCTATAAAGTAATCTAGATTTCATCCTGCTGAGTCTTGGATTGACGATAAATGTTCCATGTGTAGTTTGTTTTAGCCAGTGCTCCGAAAGGCAAAGTGAATGCTAGGTTTGAAAGTGGTGGAACAAGATTGAAACGTGCACTGTCTAAGGGAACACAGATATATCAGACTAAAACTGAACTGTATCCATTGACGCAACCGATTAATAAACTAGAAGCTATCATCCAATGTTCTGGTAATAATTTAAATTCCTTATATTTTTTTCGTGAAACGAATCATTGTATAATTTTAGGTGAGGCCCAATATTTAAATGATACTCCACCTATACCAGGAGAACTGTATGGAGCTTTCGTGTTAGCTGAAGCTAAACCTCTATCTAGAGTTAGAAGTGTAGATACTTCGGCAGCATTAGTAAATAGACGCTCTGCTAATCAACGATATGTATTGTTCAACCAACGTTCTTTTTAGAAAATGCCCGGTGTCCGTGCTTTCGTAGACTACAAGGATGTACCTGGATCTAATACTTTCACGCCTCCAACTTTAAGTCCAACAGAAGAAGCACTATTCGTAGTGGACAAAGTGTTGTACAATGGTCAACCGATTGGTGTCATACTAGCTGATACACGACAGCATGCGTTAAACGCAGCCAGAGCTGTAAAAGTAACGTACAACGCCAGTAGTGAAATACCAGCGACAAACATCAAGGATGTATTGAAAAATAATCAACAATCACGAATTACAAACGTTGCAAATATAACACCAACTAGAAGAGGTACAGTCACAATCTTGTAATTGACAAATATGATGTATTGTTTGCAAATATCTAGCCTGAAGATGACACAATGTGTCGAAACATGTAGCTATTTGAAATGAATGATTTCATTGGCGTTCTAGGGAATAATGTGAAGCAAATAGTTCGCGGGAGATTTGAAGTAGAAGGACAGTACCATTTTACAATGGAGACTCAGAGCTGTATCTGTGTACCGACGGATGATGGTGGATATGATGTTAACAGCGCTACACAGTGGATGGACAGTGTGCAAGGTTCAGCCGCTCGTGCAATTAATTTGCCTCTGAATAAGTAAGTTTTTTTCTGCCTATTCTAATCAAATATTGAAAGACTTGCAAGAGCATACAACATTATTATACTAAACTTTTATTCAAGAATCAACGTAGCCGTGAAACGTCTGGGTGGTGCTTATGGAGCGAAAATCTTAAGAGCATCACTCGTATCAACGGCTTGTGTAGTTGCATCGCACAAGGTGCACAAACCAGTTCGTATCCAAATGCCACTGATTGAAAATATGAAAACGCTGGGTAAACGTGCACCTACCAGTTTCCAATTTGAAGTTGGCGTAGATGAGAATGGAGTGATCCAATATATGGACAACACGTACTACCAGGATGCTGGTTTATCCGGGGTGAATGAAAATTTCGCCGGCCAAATTCATGAGTTTGCCCGGAATGGATATGTGTATGATACTTGGAAATGGAATGGTAACAGAGTGCAAACTGATATGCCGGGAAATGCATTCGCTCGCGGTCCAGGTACATAAAATTATAATTAATATTTGCTGTTAATACTTAAATGTTATTAAAAATTATTGACACTGAACTATTTGCTGTTAAATGTTTGTAAAATATATTTCAGCTACCACTGAAGCAATCGGAATGATTGAGACTCTAATGGATCAGATTTCGTACGCCGTTAATAAGGATCCTGTTCAAGTGAGATTGGCAAATCTGCGACCAGATGAAACTGCGTTACCAGCTCTTGTCAAGGAGTTAATGTCATGGTCAGATTACGACCAGAGGGTAAAAGCAGCACAAGATTTCAATACTGTAAGTATTGATACTGTGCAATCTTGCAATCTTCCATCGGCCAATAATTTCTACAGAACTTTACCAAAAGATTATATGTTGCAGAGAAATCGTTGGATGAAGAAAGGTCTTAGTTTGGTGATAATGAATTATCCGTTTGCATTATTCGCTCCGTACAGTGTGTTTATGTCCATATTTGCTCAGGACGGTACTGTAGCTATATCTCATGGTGGTATTGAATGTGGTCAAGGAATTAATACAAAGGTATAATCGTACATTCACAATTTTACATTTCGTTTAAGTCTAATTTCCTTTACTTAGATTGCGCAAGTGTGTGCATACACTCTGGGTATTCCACTGGATATGGTTAGCATCAAACCAAGTAGTTGCCTGAATGCTCCAAATAATTTCACAACAGGAGGCAGTATTACAAGTGAAGCAGTGTGTTATGTAAGCAAAATGTGATGCCATATCCTTACGAACACATGCTATTTAAACAATAATGATTTACAGGGTATAATACGAGCTTGCAGAGAAATACAACGTAGATTGGAACCAGTGAAAGCGAAAATGAATAATCCAACATGGAAAGAACTGGTGTTACAGGGACAAAAGGAAGGAGTAGAATTATGTGCTACGCATATGTAACGTTTTTGCAAATAAATTTAGGAGAAAAATAATACAAGGTTGTACATTGCAGGTTCTCAATAAATGCGGATATCACACCCTATCCTATATATGGTGTATGTGCTGCTGAAGTTCAAGTTGATATCTTGACGGGAGAACACAATATCATCCGACTGGATTTGATTGAAGATGTAGGACAGAGTATGAGTCCTGAGATAGATGTAGGTCAGATTGAAGGTGCAGTTGCGATGGGGCTGGGTTTCTATACGTGTGAGAACTTGATCTACAATGATGAGGGACAGCTATTGACCAACAGTACTTGGACCTACAAAGTACCTGGTGCTAAGGATATACCTGCAGATTTCAGGGTCAGGTTCAGACAGAACAGTACGAATCCTGGTGGTGTTCTTAATTCCAAAGGTACATAACGGCTTTTGCTTATTATGATTGGATATTTATATGTGGATTTACAGCTATAGCAGAGCCACCATTGTCTCTAACTGTTTCTATTCCACTGGCCATAAGACGGGCCTTAGCGTGGGCACGCGTGGAAGCGGATAATACTGCACCCAGATTTGTACCAATTGGTAATATATACCTACATAATAACATACTGTCTCAGGACTAAACAAATTTGTTTGTTTTTTACAGTTGGACCGACCACGGGTGAATTCACATATCTGAATGCTTTGAATAATTATAAAACATATTCTTTATGATTAAGTAACTGATATAAAAACGTTAAACAAGGGGCCATATGATAGGAAATGTAAGTAATTTGTTAATTTGGGAAGAGGTGTAGGTGCTATGGTTTATGATGGTATATATAATTATGTTTACTAGTCAATAAATAAATCCAGATTCCATTGAGGCTAGTAGTATTTTTTGATAAAACCTTACATACCGTATAATTTTTGTATATTGCTAACAGTTAAAAATAAACATTATACCAATAATATACATAGAAAAATTAATTAATTATTTGTTAGCAAACGAAATATTAAAAATTTATATTTCAAACTTTATAATGATTAGTAGAAATGTCCAAATTTCAAACATTTTGCTATATCATTACATTTAGAGATAAAATAAATATTTGTATATGTATTTATAGACAATTATTTACTTAAAAAAATTTAAACATCAACAAACTTAGAGATAAGATTGCTGTTTTTACTAAAATGGGTTTCTACTCATTTATTGAGAAAACTTAATATATTTGTATAAATTCTCGGTATTGGAAATGCAAGTAAACAAACATTTATATACACACACATATATTATATATAGTTAGTAACAAAGTTTTGCAAATGTTTACATGACAGTGTTATCTGTTGGTTGATGCATCACGGTACCACGTGTTTAAAATTGTTCATCAGTGCCATTTAAATTGAATTTGATGCGTGGTTGTCGGCGTAGTATGTTCTGATATTCGTAAGTGCAGTCACTAGCTCTCTTCGTCATAGCGATACATTACTTGTCTGAACATCTAGCAAGCTACTCTCAACTGTTGTGATACGTGACAGCGAAATACAAAATATAAAACAAAAGTGAAATTGAGACTGTAAGTAGGGATCGTTGCTCGATATGCTTCATTCAGCAGGCAGTAACAGAACATTGGTGAGAATGGGCGCTCAAGCGAGCACGGAACGCGATACGTAAGTTTACACACAAGTATCATTAGATATTATATTAATCATGATTGATTTCTCTGTGTTTTGAGTGCAAGAGAAGTAACATTTATGTTACACGGAGAAGTACACACTGGTGAGTAAATATTTAATAAATTAATGTTGTATAATATGCATAAGTACATTGTTTGAAAATACGCTAAATTCTATCTTCAAATATGAAACAATTCTAGCTTTATATTCTTATAAAAAGAATATATCATTTAGTATTATTGCTAGTAAATTATTTAAATATATTTTCCATAATTACAGTGTAAATATTGAACCCTCACAAGTCATTCAGTTTACCAGTAATGGAAAAAAGAAATTATGAACATGAGTTTTCAATTACGATGACATAATATTCATTTCTATTTTGCTTTTACAATACTTACTGATAACAAAATTATCTATATTTTTCCTAAAAATAAATTGACTGAAAAGAGCGTATGAAAATACCGAGACCAATAAGAACTGTTTTATTTTTAAATCAATTTGTCAATTTTATTTTTATTTATTATAACAAAAAACAAACTTCGTTTAATTTTACTGCAGGATTTTTTTTACTAAAGAAAATCTAATTTGTTACTGACTTCAAGGCAAACCAGCTCAAATGGACTTATGTAACATTCCGTAATAGGAATTTCAAAATTGAATGCATAATTTAAAATACTCGACACACTTTCAAAGAACAACGTTTAGTAAATAAATATAATATTGAATGTAGTATATCAGACGTATGTCGTAGCTTAAATCATTGATGAAATTATTTGTTGTATCTGTGTTTTTAAATAGTAGATTATTATTTAATTTTATATTCCTAACATGCATATTGACGTCGTTGTTTTGCATTATGTAAAATATACTTAAACTTTTATTTATTTGTCATTAAGAAAACATTATATTAATTTCTCATCGACATGTATTTTGAATTAACGTTTATTATAAACCTATACATAAAATATTATTTATGCTACCTATATAAATTTTTTTAAATGTAACACGCATTTGCTTTTTGTATGATTGCTGAATGTCATTTCCTGTTGCACTGTAACATGAATTGTTTGATACAATTGTGTTCAAATTATTTCAGGTGACAATACAATATTTATCCGGTAGCGACAATAGATACCTTACCATGTAATTGCATTTCCGCGTATGTCTATATCTGTACATTATGTTGGTAAACAATGAGTAAATCTATTTTGCAATATGATTCAAAGCTGTACCATTTTGTTACCGTTTCATGCATTTCAAAACATACTTCTTTTTCATTAATATCTTCAACACACAAATACATATTCTAGTANNTAGTACTACATATATATATATATATATATCTGAATTATATTTAACAGACTTCTGTCTTTAAGTAGTAAATAAAATGGCAGGATCTGTTTCCTAACATAAAAGCTAGAATATTTAGCATTTTCTTCAGATTCAAATGAAATCATCTCCAGACTATCTTCTATTTGTTTATATTACAAGCAAAGCAGTAGGATGCAACATGTAAATATATTCAAATATAATCGGTTTTATTAATGTCAAGGTTGATTCTGTAGGCGCATCTGAGTGAAACTGAAAGTAGCTTATGGAAGTAGCAGTATTGTGCATAACAGCTAATAGTGAATATTTACTGCTTCGATGGAGCGAATGAAAAAAGTTGTAGTTATTCCCTGACATCTGAGGGTCATTCGTTGTTTTTATCAAGAATAAAAAATGTCAGTTTTTATACATAGTCGCCCTTGACCTTCAAGTCATCTTATTGTATAATGCCGGCAATTAGGAAATTAGATATGAAGACAAATTGTTTTACTTGAAATAATAGCGAAGAGAATAAAAATATAATTCATACATATGTATACTTGAACGGTATTTATATTTTACGGTGTTTTTTTAATTCAAGAAATACTTAAATAAATAATAAATACTATCCATTAATTTTTAGATTGTATCTTATTTATCAATATAAATAGTTTATTTTCAATTTAACGTATGTATCTGAGAAAACTGATTTTGAACAAAATATTTAATTTAAATTGGCAATTAATGATTTAAAATCCTAGTATCTGTAAACTAAATAAATTTACTTATATTTTATGCTTTCTCTGTAGATTTTAAAAAGAAATCTAGGCAAAAGAATGAATATAACATATAACATTATTTCTGCTGAGGTAAAAACATGTTTTTTACACATGTGTAAACGAGACTTACATGTTTTCCTGTAAAATAACAAATAACACATAAATTATAATACCGGCTTCATTAATCATAGAATAATGAAACTCATTATCATGTTACATGATGTAACAAAAATATGAAAAATTATCGGTACATTACTGAATCATACAGGAGTGAATACATTAGCTCACGTTTCATTATCTGAAGGTTACATAACACCGTGGCATCTCGGATATAATGATATATGTTATTAGTAAATAAACATAGAGTGAATATAATTATTACATGGTTTTTGTGTTGGATGTTTCAAGATATTTTTCAAGGCTAACAGAATCAGAGATTTGACTCTACAGTAAGACAAATTACTTGACAACACTGCATATATTTGTACACTGGATTCTATAATACTGAAGTGCAATAATGCGTATTGCTTTCTAAGATAGATTTAATATTTTGTCTACGATTTCCTCAACTATTATTTGTTTACAAGACTGTGAATCATATTGTCAAACTGCAGGTTATATTATTCTAATATAATGTACAATTTTGCCTTGAGTCTCAGACTTGTACATTTATTTTATTTATATTTTATTATATTATCGTAGTATAGTATATACTATTTAGTCTTGAAGATTAGGTGACAATACTCTTATTTATCCGGTAGCGACAATAGATACCGAACCATGTAATTGCATTTCCGTATATTTCTGTATCTGCAAATTATGTTGGTAAACAATGGATAAATCTATTTTGTAATATAATTCAAAGCTGTACCATTTTGTTACCGTTTCATGCATTTGAAAACATACTTCCTTTTCACTAATATCGTAAACACACAAATACATATTCTAATACTATATATATATATATATTACATATATTACATTATTATCATACAGACTTGTTCATACATTTTGTAGTGAAAGCATCGTCAGACATTACACCACAGACCTCTCTGAACTCATATCTGCGGAATCATGCCGGATTACGGGGTACCAAAGGCATGTGTTACGAGGGTGGCTGTGGAGCGTGTGTGGTTGCGGCTACCATCAAACATCCCATCACCAAAAAAGAGAGGACACTCGCCATTAACTCTGTGAGTACTGACACTTTCATGCTCAGTGAATGTACGCGACATGAGTGTGCTTAAATTACGTTGTAAGAATGTTAATATAGTGTGTTTATGAAACTCACGCGTTACTGGTTTTACAACAGCTTAGCGTATCATGCAAGTATTGTAAATATATTTGTTCAGGGACAATATACTTATCTAATATCAAATAAATAATTATTTGAAACTAAACCAAACCAATACACAAGATGCAAGCATTGAATTTCTAATTATAATAATACAACAAATTTGTTATTGCTTTTTGCTACCCATTTTACAATCCACTTTTTATGATTAAAAATGTTTAACACTGCCAGCCGTGTGTATACATTTGGATACACATCATAGTGGGTCTTTCGCTTGCGGAAAATCGGCCGCGGCAGTCAAAGTATTAATCAAATATATTTGCTCAGTGTCTGGTTCCAATACTGTCCTGTCATGGCTGGACCATAAATACAGTGGAAGGAATCGGTAACCGCATGGATGGATACCATCCCATCCAGAAAACACTGGCTAAATTCCACGGGACACAATGTGGTTTCTGCTCCGGTGGCATGGTGATGAACATGTACGCACTGTACGAGTCCAACGACATGCTAACAATGAACGACGTGGAGAACTCCTTCGGTGGAAGTCTGTGCCGATGCACTGGCTACAGACCAATCATGGAAGCATTCAAATCACTCACAACAGATGCAGACCCGGCCCTGGTGAATAAGTACCCGGATATTGAGGATATTAAAATCTGCTCCAAAACCGGAAAACAATGCAGCGGAACGTGTATACCAGGGGATATGAAACCGATATGTTTAAAGATCGGAGATCATGATAACTGGTACAAAGTGTATTCGATTGATGATATATTGGAATTGTTTCAAAATATGGGAGATTCACCTTATAGATTAGTAGCAGGCAATACAGGAAAAGGTAGATTGAAATATTGCCAGCAAATATACATTTCTAAGAAAAATTATTTTCATTATTTCTTCAGGTGTTTACAAAATCACTAAAACCCCTGAATTCTGGATCGACGTACTGTCGGTTCCAGAACTAATATCACATAAACTAGATGGCAACTTAACACTTGGTGGGAACATGTCTTTAACGGACACAATGGCTATTATGCTGAAAATAGCAGATGAGAATCCTAATTTCTCGCATCTGAGAAAAGTCCACAAACATCTTGATCTAGTTGCTAATGTTCCTGTGAGGAACGTAAGTGAACAACTTATTTTACAAAGAACAAAAGGTAGAGTAAATATATTTGCAGGTAGGAACCATTGCTGGGAATCTTTCATTGAAACATGCGCATAACGAATTTCCATCGGATGTGTTTCTTTTGTTAGAAACAATTAACGCCCAACTAGCAATAGGTATTTTCTTTTGTTTCTTCTTGAATACAGTTATTAATATATTTGTTTAAACTAGTCGACAAGAATGGATCAGTGGTTATGAAGAGTTTAGTGGACTATTTGAAATTTGATATGAACAAATGTATTATCAAATCAGTTATTATACCACCTTTCGACAAGGATAAATATTTGTTTGAATCGTACAAGGTAAACGCCTTAGAGTATACATTTGTTTGCAAGATCAAAAGAGATATTTTCTAGATTTGCCCAAGAGTTCAAAATGCCCACGCATATGTTAACGCCGCTTTCCTTGTGGAGCACGATGGAAATTTCAAAGTTAAATCCGCCAGATTATGCATTGGAGGAATTAATCCAGAATTCCTGCACGCTACGAACACAGAAGCGTATTTAGTCGACAAAAATCTCATAGACAATGGAACCCTCCAGGGGGCTTTAGAGAAACTAAAGGATGAAGTCAAACCTGATATGGTTCTTCCTGATGCTAGTCCAGAATTTAGAAAAGATTTAGCAATGAGTTTATTCTACAAAGTAAAACAGAGTTCTTTATTTTGTTGATTGAGATTATTGAAAATGTTTTGTATAGTTTGTTCTAGCATGTGCTCCTAAAGATAAGGTAAATTCCAAGTTTGAAAGTGGTAGCTGCAGATTGGAAAGACCTCTGTCCAGTGGAAAACAAACTTATGAAACTAAAAAAGAACTGTATCCACTTACACAGCCTATTGGGAAATTGGAAGGAGTCATTCAGTGTTCTGGTCTGTTACTTGTTATTTTTCTAACATTTGAACATATTTTATAAAGTATAATTGTAGGTGAAGCTCAGTATTTAAATGATATACCACCAATGCAAGGAGAGCTATTTGGAGCTTTTGTTTTGGCCGAAGCTGCACCTTATTCTAAGATAAAAAGTATTGATACTGCTGAAGCATTAGTAAGAAATTAAAATCAAATATTTACTGAACCATTAGTACAACTTGTTCTTCATTTAGGCAATGCCTGGAGTACGTGCTTATATTGATCATAAAGACATTCCCGGATCAAATTCATTTTCACCGCCCAATTTAAGTCGTACCGTGGAACAACTGTTCTGTGTTGATAAAGTCGGATACAATGGACAACCCGTCGGTATGATCATCGCAAAGACCCATGACCAAGCTGTCGAAGCAGCTAAAATGGTAAAGATAACATTTGAAGAGTCCAAGGAAGTGCCAGTGTTCTCTATTAAAGATGTGCTCGAGAAAAACCAAAAAGCCAAAATTATACCCCTTGTCAATGTAGAGCCAAAGAGAAAAGGTAGAGTCCCGTACAGAGCCCATTATTTTGATTCATTATTGTTGATTTATAGGAGACAACACTAAGAAAGTGATTAAGGGTTCATTTGAAGTGCATGGACAGTATCATTTCACCATGGAAACACTGAGTGCTATTTGTGTGCCAACAGATAATGGTGAATATGATTTGTACAGTGCAACACAATTTATAGATCATGCACAAGCATCTGCTGCGAAAGCTCTTAATGTACCGATGAATAAGTACGTTACAAATATTCACAAAATATTAGCAATTGTTTATGGAAATTCATTTCAGAATCAACATGTCAGTGAAACGATTAGGTGGTGCTTATGGAGCAAAGATATTCCGTGCTTCTCTCGTGTCCACAGCTTGTGCAATTGCAGCTCACAAGTTGAACAAACCCGTACGAGTTCAGCTGCCGTTAGTTGAAAACATGAAGATGATTGGCAAACGAATGCCTGTTACTTTTGAATATGAAACGGGTGTTGATGATAATGGTGTGATACAGCATCTGAACATTACTTATTACCAAGATACTGGTCTCTCTGGGCTAAATGAGACGACAGCAACGTTTATTCCGCATTTGATACCGAATTCTTACCAGAATGATTCATGGAAGTTGACTGGTAGCGTTGTGTTGACTGATATGCCAGGAAATGCTTTTTGTCGCGCGCCAGGTAAATGTTTTGATTGAATGTAATTTAGAATATTCTATTATTGATATGACCGTGTACTATCTTGTTATTAACAGGAACGACAGAGTCTACTGGTATGATTGAATCTGTGATGGATCATATCGCATATGCGCTGAACAAAGACCCAATCCAGGTACGGTTAGCTAATGTACAACCGGATCACGATACAATGCCACAGATTGTCAAAGAAATGATGTCTATATCAGAGTATGAAGAAAGGAAGAAAGCTGTTGAAGATTTCAATAGCGTAAGTTACTTTTCAAACATTTTGTCCAATTCTCATATTGGTGTCCAATTTATGGCTTTTTCCAGAAAAACCGTTGGATGAAAAAGGGTATCAGTTTGATTATTATGCAATATCCATTCGAGATATTCGGTCCGTTTAGTGTGTTTGTGTCTGTGTTTGCTGCTGATGGTACTGTCGCTATTACTCATGGTGGAGTAGAATGTGGTCAAGGAATTAATACAAAGGTATAAATCATTGTTGATTATTGCAATGAGATATAGTTTGTGTATTTCTCTGTAGGTGGCACAAGTGTGTGCACATATACTGGGCATCCCTTTGGATATGATTAGTATTAAGGCGAGTAGTTCCTTAACTACCCCCAACAATACAGCTACTGGTGGCAGTATTACGAGTGAAGCAGTATGTTATGTAAGTATATCTTTTTCAATGAAACATAAATAAGCTTTTACATGCTTTTATACTTGTATTTAAAAACCTAGTTTGTAATCCTATTTACTTGTTGTTTTATTCAACATTTGCACAGTTTAAGATAAAAGAGAAAATTATAAACGTACTATTATTATTAAAATAATTTACTGCGAAATAAAATCTACTATTGCCACACAATAGTGGCGTGTTTAACACGAAGTGAGTTGATTTATGATTATTTACAGGGTACAATTCAAGCTTGCAATGAAATATTGAAAAGGCTTGAACCAGTTAAAGGGAAAATGAAGAACCCTTCATGGGCAGAGCTGGTAGCGGAAGGACATAAACAAAATGTAGAATTATGTGCTACTCATATGTAAGTAAAAATTCCACATTCCTTTGGACTTAATATTGTGTATGCAACTCGAAACTGTATGTAAAGAGCGAAAATGTATTAAAAATTCTAAAGAATAGTATTGAAAGACATTTTGAAAAAGAAATAGGTCATAAACATGATACAAATCAAACTTTTTGCAGCATTTGTTTGACCTCGACACATGACAAACTTTATTTACACTCTATTGATCACTCTCAGGTTCTGTAGGATTGCGATTATATTTATACGTCCAATCCATCATTCTTGTGGTATTATCTTAAGTGTGCGCAGGGTGTCATGATACATCAACGACTGCTGCCAGTCAACTGTCTTTCTGCATTTATTCTGTTTTAAAAATATTTCAACAATGCTTTTATCCTTTTATATTATATACATTACATTAGGAATGAGTGAAGTAACAGTTATGCCTTCTACAAAATATCAGGGCTTTCTTATTTTAATTATAGGTTCAGTACTAATTCTAATATCAAGCCTTACCTCATTTACGGTGCTTGTACAGCTGAAGTACAAGTTGATCTGCTCACTGGGGAACACAATATTATCCGTGTGGATCTGCTGGAAGATGTAGGACAGAGTATGTCTCCTGAAATTGATGTAGGCCAAATAGAAGGTGCATTTATTATGGGCATGGGGTACTACACGTGTGAGAATTTGATTTACGATGACAAAGGGGGACTGCTGAGCAATAGCACATGGACATACAAGGTTCCGGGTGTCAAAGATATACCAGCAGACTTTAGGGTTAAGTTTCGACAAGACAGTACGAATCCAGTTGGTGTATTGAATTCAAAAGGTACTTTTATTTAGACTACAATTAAATTAAATACATATATTGAATGATGATTTTTTAGCTACCGGCGAACCACCATCTTGTTTAAGTGTATGTATTCCACTTGCTATTCGAAAAGCTCTAGCTGCAGCCCGAATGGACGCTGACAAGAGCGCAGACCAATATGTACCCTTCGGTAAGACAGCTAAAACCGTTTTATAACCGTTTTCAACTAAATATTTATTTTGTTTTTCACAGCTGGACCAACTACAGTCGAATATACATTCCAAAATGCATTGAATGATTACAAGAAATATACTTTATAAATTAGTTAAAACATTAATAATATATATTATATTTATAGAA
>JAGJTL010005648.1:633007-648618 GCA_022063505.1 Calosoma granatense
CTGTTCGAGTACAACTAGCGTTTGTCTGTAATACACTCACAGGACAAACTAACAATTGTAGTACAATTGTACCTCTCTCTTGTCCTACTTGGCGCTATACTTTAGCGGAACATTTAGTTTTACTATCCTTGCTGTTTGAAATCCTTAGAATGATACGAAGCTATTTCCTTTAAAATCTCTGTATAAAACTGCTTAGATAAAATAACATTTCAAATAAACGTACACTCCGTTTTACAGTATGTATTTTGTACAAAACCAATAAATAAATTCAGCCAGGAAAATTTTAAATCAACCTTATTATTTTGATTAATCTTACATACATCTTTAGTTCATTTCAGTAATGTTAAGATGCATTAAATTAATCTTTTTGAACTTATAAATACATACATACATGCCTTTGTGAGAATATTTAGAATTCTCAAATTGTGTATTTTGAAGAAAACAAATACTTATAGCAGAAGTAAATATATGTCGCAGTTTCTTGATTGTTTAACGAACATTTTTGCATCCGTCCATCAACAACGTTAGAGCAGATCATGTAGTATATTCGGTTTGGATGAACTTGACTTATTTTTTGGCGTTGAATGACAAGCGTGTTGGCACGGCAGAGGCTGTGTGCCGTTACAGACCTTGACAGATATAAATTCCTTACGTCAATTTATTTCGAGTACACGTGGACGAAATGAAATACGTTAGAATCTGCAACATGACACCAGCCGTCAGTGTTCATACAGTAACACAGTGTACAACATTTAACTGCATATAGTCCTACCACTATATAAAATACTCTACATTGCCTAACACATTGGATAATAATTATATTATTGTTTATAAACGCCAGCCACATGTTTATACAATGATTAATTTTAGCAATTCAATTAAAAATAAATATAGTACATTTACGCGCTAAAATAAATAAAATCAAATTAATTAAAAACTATAACCGAATATAATATTGGTTGAGTGCATATTTATTTTAGTTTTTATGAAATGTTTAATTAAAACAGAACATTGTTCATTGAACTGATTACGAAATTGTAAAAATTTTTACTGTACTATATAAATAACAGTGTATTTGACATTTGTGATTATAAAATAATTTATTGCAATACAATTAAAAATCGTCATGTTATTTCATGGTTAGAGATTATTTTTTAATTAAAACACAGTCCTGTTTTTATAGAACTTAATTTCAATATTTCCAATTTTATAAAATTTAGTTTAAATGTAACTGAAATTTAATGAGTTGATTTCAAATACACAATTTTACTTTGGTCACTGACTGTTGCAAATTCAAATAATTACCAGTTCTGCGCAAAATTTATTAGCTTTTAGTACAATAATCCAAAATTTACATAGAACAAAGTCCTTGACAAATTCGTACATCCGCGGGGGCCCCCTATTGTACGAACGCTCATGGTTGATGTTTATCCAAGGATACTAAATGTATGCTTCTATTCGTTGCGTGATGAATGAATTGATTCGTGTATAAATAGCAACCGAAATATGTCTGTTCAATAATATAAAAGGAAAATACAAATAGCTGTATATAAAATAACGATTTGTAAAAACTAAATGTACATTTAAAAATATTATTTATACATTTCGTTCACATAATAGGCCTTGTAAAATACAAGTTAAGTGCTTTTTATTTTGTCAATCTAAATTGACTTCCTAAAATATTTTTATCTGAAAAAATATATCACAAAATAGTATCGATTGCTAATTGAAAGGGATATTTGATATCCGGATATTATTAATGAAAAAGCCAGAGTATGTAGGTGATACTATATACTTCTCAAAATAGATAACGTGCGTCATACAGTCTTCAAAAGTTTTTTTTTCTGCCGTTATTTGAATAATGTGTGAACTAAAATATTAACGACAGCTTTATAAATACAATCAAACGTTCATTTTTCATTACTGTAAATACAAATATTGATTTTTCCAACATTCCAAATTTATGATAAATAATAACTAAATGGCTTATATTGTCAGTTGACAGAAAAATAATAAGCATGATAGATTCATTGAAAAATAGACTTAACTAGCCAACGGTTGTAGCTAGCTCAATTTTGACTGCATTTTTGAAACATGCCCGATTTTACATATCAATGAAGATTTATTCAGACGCTTAAAACTACATAAACCGAATGGAGTTATGTCAGTAACATAAAATTAGCAAGTACCAATCGATATACACTGAAACCTTACAAGAATTGCAGATTACAGAATGTCTTGTCAACGCATTTCACTCGAACGATTATGGTATAAGTTAAATATATCTGCTTTAGTTAGTTATTCAGTACAAATTTATACATACATGAAACAGTTAATACAATATACAATAGCTAGTCAATGGCATATAAGCTGCCATTTCAGTTGTGAATTTAAATAACCATATTTACAAGAGAATGCAGTATAAGTTATTCTATTCTACATATCTGGTGTATTGATTTTGTAACAGTATTATTCTACGTCTGACGGTGTAATCAAATTTTTCTGCGTCTGCTAAGTTATGTAACAGTCTGCGTTGTGAAAATGGAAAATTTTGCTCTTAAAATTCAACAATTCACCTACTCGCGTAATCACGCTCTCTACTGCGGTGAACAATTATTAATTATTAACCGTTATACACAAATATATACATGTTCATTCAAGCCTCTGTTTCACATACACGTAATGAATATACTTTCAAATATAAAAGTAATCCAGAAACATTTTTGTGTACGTAATTATATATGAAAGAAAAAAATTTGCGTCGCAAAATAGTAGCAAAAGGATACAATAAATTACCTACCAAATTTTATGTCAATTCGGTTGCCATCCATTATAAATAATGGTTGGTTTTTTGGCGAACAGTTGTTCGTGTTTCGCCATGATTATACTCTAATGCTATTGTTCGTAACAATTGTTTAATACTATACGGATATACTATTATTGTAACGAATTAAATGATGAAATATGCGGAAAATTTGGTTAAATTCTAAGAATGTGTTATTATAGTTATAATACAGATTAAATAGCTGGGAATCTAAAATATTTTACATATTCTACAAACTTCATGAACTTAACTTTATGTACTGGTAAGACCACAATTTTCTTAATACAGAATCTAATTAGATTGTAGTTATAATTAACGAAGCTTAAACCATAAATTTTCAAGAGGAATGTCTAGAATAATAAAATATGACATTTTTTATTCTCAATTTTGCAACATACAATACTTAACGAAAATATTCATTTTGTATTTTTTTTTCATATACGAAGTATTTCAACATCAAAGAATTTCAGCACAAGAAGTACAATATTTTCCAATTTCTGTGCAAACAAATATGCTTTAGACAAACACTGCTTTCTGAAGAAGAAAACTCAATTCAATTTAATATCGTTCAATAATGTTACCCAGGCAATATCAGGTTTCATTTCTATGCGCGTAGAAAAAATACATCGTCAACCTATTTGTTAAGTGGAACAATCAGGAACAAAAGCTCGTAAGCTGCAACAACAGCAGCAGAGACATCTGTGAACAGGGGAATGAATCTCCAGCTGTGGTGCTCCCGTGAACTTTTGACCTATTTACGATCACCCCTCGAACACCCTTGCCCGTCTTGCCTGTCGCTAAAACCAACACGAGCACAGATTTTGTGTCTGCTCCAGTTTTCATGCCATCCTTATTCCACGATCGTCGGCTCTGCTTCCACAAATGCTTTTCGGAAATATTTGAGTTTAATAAAATCTGGCAGCAAAGTAGTTAAGTTTAGCGAAACTTTTAATCGAATTTTCAAAAATCTCACCAAGAAAACGGATGGCATCCTGAAGTTTTTTCATGCCAAATTCTAGTCTGAAGCTAGTAGCAAATTATTAGAGTGTACGGTAATTTTATTATTGTTTTCCGACAAATTTAACTAAATGTTTCATTGTCATCTTCATTGTTTCCAACTTTGTCTAATTTAAACGTATTCCATTTTGAGCAAAGGCAATTTCAACAAATTCTTGGCATTTAGAAATGATTGAAGCATGAAGCTTATATAGGATTTTAGAAAGATGATGGGTTCTTGAAAATTCAACAAATGTTTTAATTATTTTATTTGTATAAATCTGGAGCACATTTAAGAAACATATGGCAAGGGTCAGTCAATATGAAAAAATCTTGAAGCAGTTTGTGGATAACTACTAAAATTTATTTCTGGGTCATATTTTGTACATATTTATGATTGCTGGCGCATAATGTAAACATCAGTTGTTGAGGAAGGTTCCAAATTATGCTACGAACTTATTACTAAATGTCTAGTCTAAGATTATTTTTGCTTTTGGCGTACGTACAAATACATAGTACATAGCATACCCACATACGAGTTATTTGTGCCTACAAATTTTCCTATTAAAAGACTCGGTAATGAGCAGCACTGATGTACAAAGCAAATGTAAATTACTTCTCTATATTCTTCTAATTTAACATGCAAAGAACTTACATTATCATTTCAATTTTCATCTCATTTCATTCAAGGTTAATAAATGAAATGGTATCTTGACTATATAAGAAAATTAGAAACTATGTATTCCATTTGAAGATCAACTGTACTAGATTCGATTCAGTTTGAACACTGAATTTCCTATTTGGATTGGCGTGATAGCCCCTTTTACGACTATTTCCTGTACGGCACTGTAAAAGGGTAATTAATTACAAGTACAACTAGTAACAAAGTCTAGCATTGCAAGTAGTTAAATGCAGTACAGCTTCTGTATCATCAAAGTACACGTGGAGCATCAAGTCTTCTAAAGGAACTTTACTCAAGCGCGTAGAAATTTAATTTAGTTAATTGATATTCTGTCTTTACTTTCACACACACCGCTCGCTGAATGCAAAGAAGAGAACTATTCAAGTGCAGATTAGTTATTTACAAACGAGAAGATTGAAAAGCTAACAGATCGATGTTGCGATGTTGACTAGGTGGAGTTCAATATCTGTCAGAAGGGATGAAAAACGTATATTCCTTTTTGTTTGCTTCCATTCTCAAATATTGTCAATAAAACTTCCATAGTACAATCGATATAGTTGTTGAACTGACAGTTATTTCAAATACTTCTTATATATTTGTATCTATATGCAATTTTGACAAGCTAGTACATGCTTCTACGATCTAATTTTGTATATTTATATTTTTAGACGCGTAGTGAGGTAACTGTTAATTCACTAAATCAATAAAACAGTTAACTTATACTTCAGCTAAAAGAAGGGTGAAGCCAGATAAATGGAAAATAGAAATAAAACAAACATGCTGAGACAATTTAATTGCATAACTTATTGCCAGTGCATTTTCTTGCAACAGTTTTACATCAAACTCTAACGTCATACACTTAATTTTCATTAGCTTTTATCATTTTCTACGTATCAGGATGTTGTGTATATTCTACTCAGTATAACTGAAATATTTTGATTAATTTCGAATGTCCAAATACTTTATCCAATCTAAATAAAATGAATTCATTTGGTTTATTTAACTAAAAGAGTATTCCATACGTTTAACATGTTCTTAAGAAGATAAATTCTAACTAAATATACATTTAGCAAAACTGTTAATTGCCAATGCAATTTCTTACATTTTAAAATAAAATGCGTCACGGCACTTTATTCTGATAAAACACAATTAAAAATCAATCAAATCCATCACGACAAATGAATGGCGCCCGCTTAAAACGGCAACAATCATTACTTTAATTAGTTAATTGCATGTGAGATGTGTACGAATTACATTGCGTGTGTTCAGGGCATGGTATCATAAACTGTGAACACAAGTGACATTGTTTGTGTGTTATAATGTATTTGCGGGACAATATATTTCATTCAATACGATGAATACAAACATCCATGTCACTCTCAGTGTCCCAGTTAATTAGCGTTTTGAGTCTTCAATGCTTAGCAGTAAGGAGAATTATCATTACCATTGTTTTTACTTGAAAAAACCCTGGTCCTATTAACCCAAATACTTCAGATATTCATTTGTATTCATTTGCTGGCCTAATTTTCTTTGTACACATTTGATGATGAAGAAAATATTTCCATTACTAGAATTGACCCTTGCAGAGAAAGACGATTTGCTTCATATTTAATTCGGCTAATTACTTTCGATTTCCAAGGACTAGCGTTGTATAATGATGCTGATTAGATGGTAAAATATTATTATAGCAAATGGACATTTGACAGAGAAATATTTCTGGTAATGAATGGGAATTTGGACTATTCATATGATTCATAATATGTAACGAGACTTTAAATAGCTGGAATAATAGTTTGTCTACGCTAGCATGCCATGAGATTGTTAAACATCTGGCATTGACCTATGAATATCTCGACCATCTACATCACAAGAAACCAAGTCGATATTTGGTAACTACACGTACGTTAACACACGTTAATTTTCCTATAATGAACCATTTAATAGATTCGATGAAAACCAGTGTGTTATGCTATGCGTTTATCTGTATTCCTGCCAATGATTTTTTGGCAAAATTGCCTACTACGTACTGTGATTGGTTGTGATGCAAACCAATGACGTACGACGATGGCGAATGGAAGTTTTTAAATGGACAGATATGGAAATTTATAAATTACATTTCTGTAAAAATTTGAAAACGAAAATATTGGATACTGATGTAGATTTTTCAAATCGTTGAGTTAATATGGTGTAAAATGTGAATCTTGCCAATCAATTATTGTGATCGTCAGAAATTGGGATCGAAAGCTATTCGAAATGGGGTCACAATCATTTTTGCTTCCTGAATGTGCAACATTTTTTTTTTTCGTTTTTCAAACTCTCTGCCATATAAAATTACGAAAATAATGGTGAATTTTTAACTTTTCTTTACCATCTTCTTTTAGTAAAGTAAAAAATACTGCAAACGACAACGGAAGTTATCTGTTTATAATTCTATAACTAGTATTTAACGTCTCGTTGTCTATGAAATCAGTCATCTTGCTTACATAGTTGAATGTCTAATGAATTCCAGGAATTCCCTTCTAGACAATTCAACATTTACTTCCTGTTAATATAAAACGTATGTAACGTGTTTCCTTGTAAGTGTATGCGTCTTGCATAAATATATACAATGCAATACATGTTGTTGCTGTTTTATGCATATTCACATTATTATTATCACCAGTGATTACATAATTTCTGTCTGCTAGTTTGTCTCTGGACATATTCTGCTGATCAATCTAAAGTGTTCTTTTTTGTCGGGCACTGATGTAGACAAAACTATATTAATTACGTCACTGTATATGTGCTAAGATTGTTCAAGAGAAGTCGGTAGGTTAGTAAAGGAACAGCAGAAGAAATCGTTATCAGTTTGTTGAGGTTAAGTTTGGTTATGTGTGCGCGTGCGCAGCCTTGACATAGAGCGATAGTACTCGTCTGTAGGTGTTGAGTTTCCTGTGGCGCTTGTGACATACGATACAATGGAAAGTTACACAACACGAAACCACACACACACACACACATACATACAGTGTCAACTAGTCTACATATGTACATACATAAACATACCACATGCAAAGACAATACATGACCGCGAAACAGACGCATGTAACTGCCATGTTTTACTTAAAATGTGACAGTTCCATTTTTAGGTTAGAACATCTGTAAGTAAAGTTATTTTACATAAATATGCTAGAGATTTTTGCACAGTGTACACTGTGAAAATTACAAGAAATGTTGGTATAATATTTGTATCGAAGAGTGTAAGTAAATGTGGGAGAGTATGTTTACATTTAGTTTTTTTTCTTCTCTATTTTCGTACTACACGTTACGATGTATGGCTGTTAATAGCTCACTACTCTACAGACTTTAAGAGCTATTTTTAATTTTACATTTAACGCTGGCGACCTTGTAAGGAAATATTTAAATTATATGAGATTTACTTAAAAGAGTACAACGTAAATTCGTTTCCTGTTTTATTTCATTAAGTTTAATGAAATATTTCAGCAATACAATTCACACAATTTATACCATGTCTCTATGTAATCTGCATATACATACACAATTTGGAAACATTACAATTGAATATTAACCAAATAAATTGAATCTTACGAAAGAAGGTTGAAAATTTATTTTCGAAATACAGTTTTTCTACTGGAAGAAGTGGAAAATTGTTGAAGTGTATTTGAAAAATCTTGATTATTGAATGTGACAGATATCGAATGTATATTGCAATGTGATCAAAAGTATTTGATATGACTGGAAGTGGTATTAAATATCAATAAATAAAGATAGCTTCTAGCAATATTGTGTGTAAACATTCATGACAGCTCGATACTGCGATTGCCATTCTCAATAATCGATACACAAAGTTAAATAACACTGCTACCTTGA
Organism: Calosoma granatense; assembly: GCA_022063505.1. Classification (NCBI taxonomy): domain Eukaryota; kingdom Metazoa; phylum Arthropoda; class Insecta; order Coleoptera; family Carabidae; genus Calosoma; species Calosoma granatense. The sequence goes on from JAGJTL010005648.1 coordinate 641,380, forward strand.
ATCAAAATCTTTTAACTTACTTTACTTTCATTTCTAAAAGATTTTAAACAGCAATATTCCTGTAGGTATTATGATTTTTACATTGATATTCCCTTTAGAAATTTATAAATGATACGCCACTGCGTGGCGCCCAGACATTTTATATTCATAGCGAAATTCCATGAACTACGGCTTCTATTTAAAGAAGTTCTGGATTCCTGTCAGACCTACTTCATATTTAGTTCTAAGTAATAGAAATAATATATATATTTAGAACAAGAATATACAACTTACACTATCAAGTAATCTATGAAATATGTATGTTTACAACAGATCTTAGCATTTTGATATAAACAAAAAAATTTATCTTCTCTGAATCATTTCAGTGTAGACTTCCAAGTGTAAATAAAATCAAAAATATTATACACCGTCTTCTTGAATTGCTCCTGTAGGAAACTTCAAAGTAAGAAAAATAAAAGTAATGGCGTTACATTTTCCCGCTGGAACGAAATCGTCCATAAACGGTTTATTTATTTTATTAGTTTCACGAGAAACCGTACAGAAAATAAAAGAAAAATTCTAGATGTAATGGTTACGTGAAGGAAATGTTAACGGTCACAAAATGTGGTTACAAAAATTGTCGTTCCAACTCGCGAGTACATACAAATTGTAACCAAATGTTTCCGTACGACAAGATTTTTTGTAGACGCAAAGAAATTCAATGCCATTTCCAGTTTTCTATGTAATAATATTTGTACGTAGAAAAAAACAACTTCCTTTACGTTATGATTTTTCATTCCAATTGTGTGCCGAAACTTGAATTTACGAACGCCTGTGATGAATTACTTTTATCTGAACTAATATAATGTATGTCTACATTGATGGATATGTAAAATATTATCTTTATCTATTTACACACTTCACGCCAGATATTACTGCTTGTAATTGTGAATAATCAATAGATTTGTTCGATTTCTAAAGCTTAAAAACCTTTCGACCAAACAAAAAACTCTTTGAATACTTTTGCCTTTCCAAAAAACATGGCATGACTTGCAACTAAATTCACATAATTTGCTGTCAATATTAATGGAACTCATTGAATGCAATATATTTGTACAATTGGATGTATTTTCGCACTTTTGCTATATGTCACATCACTCTGATGTGACATATTGCGTCATAACGGCAATCACTTTGAACATCTGTTTGCTGACAGACAAAAGATTTTTTGAAGTACGACAATCATTATTACACAAGGTAAAGTAAACACATTAACGCATGGCATTTTGGCAAGAAGTACTCTATAAAAAATCAGAACAGTTTTTATTGCGGGATTTATTTAGGAATACACACGCACACACACGTGAAGTGTTTACAAATGTTGTTCAATGTTGAGGATTGTTCTTCTAAATCGCAATACCTGGCACATGGCGCGTGTGAAATGTAGGTCAATCAATGATGGGTTTTATGAATGCACAGGCTATATATGTGCGATGGTTGGTTGAGGGGGGCTTGGTTGAGGGGGGCTTGGTTGAGGGGGCTTGGTTGAGGGGGCTTGGTTGAGGGGGCTTGGTTGAGGTGCTTGAAAAACTCTATACGCATCACTACCGCCAAGCACGAGCCAGAACCAGTGTTCAACCTTGGTACTACTTTCCATATGAATCGAATGCTATTTTAAGAAATCGAATGTCAAGTAAATAAATGAAATATAGTCGAGATGATGATTGCTTGTCATCGAAACCGATAGAAAACAAATGAATAATGGAACAACATTTCAATGTGAAGTATAGATATGAAGTTTTATACCAGGAAGGATAACTGATGATATTCCTTGGACAATATAGTTCATATGTAAACTATCCAGGAATAGTTCTGGTCTGTTGAACATTCACTTGTAACTTGACATTGTTAAATCTAGCACGTATAACTAAATATTTAATGACCGCATCTTCTTGCATGCTTTCTATCAAGTCAATAGTATGTAAGTGTAGTTACAATATTGACGTATTGTAAACATACAGAGGCGCGCTGCTTCTATAAATAATCAAATATTGATTCAATCAAGTTGCAATTGCTCACTGACCACAGCAGAACAACGACAAGCTAATAGATGATGCGGCTGGCAAAATATTTCATAGCGTAGCACTAAAGATAATCATTCCATTTACCGTGTACTACGTTATAGTTTACATGCAATTGGTGCTTAATTGAACGATACCCGTAAAAGCCAGTGCAGTAAAGATTTATCAGCAATGAAATTGCTTTTAATATTCAAATTCTGAAGGAGTCTAGTTTATATCTTCTAAAAATAAAGTCAAAATCCATGAAGAGCTGGATCATTATCTAGTATGCTATGGACCAAGTGTTACGTGCCACTATTAAACAACAGCGTAAAGAAATGGTGTGCGTTGAATGTTTAACAAGCTCCACCATATGACTGACAGCTGATCAGAAGTGCTACAGTAGTAGCTGATTGTCGAGGACACTGTATGTCCTGACCTTGCCGAGGTTGTTATTCCCTCAGTAAAAGATTAGGGTTGGATAGATGTTCTAGATTATTGTCCAATTGCGCTCTGAAAGTGACATCAACAGGGGACCCGTCTCCTGCTTACAGATCAAACCATCCATCCATCAGTCCACTCGTTTATAAATTATCAACCGAGTGTATTTTTATTTATTTCATTAGAAGATTGAGACAGTCCGATGTGCAAGTAGATGAAACAACTTATGCTACAATACAAAGTGCCGTACAACTGTTTAAAGCTAGCGAACTAAAAAAACATTCAGTCAGTTCTAATCACAGTATTTGAGAAAATTGAACCTGAATTCTAAATATAACCAATGTAATTTTCTATAGTACATTATTCAGATGAGGACTCAAATTTATTTGCATATTCACATGCAGAATGTTTAGTTATGCTGTTGCAAAATTCCCTTTTAAATTCACAAAACATACAAAATATATGACAATGTGTCTACTTATAAAAGTAGGTGACATAAGTAAGAAAATTACAAGGAAAGGAAATTGAAGTCGGTTGATCTAGTAGGCATGTTAGGCGTGAAATTATGTATGCGAGTCATGTAACAATGCGTGAATTTCTAAATAACACAGAATCACATCATACATCTGGTATTCGCTACACTTTCCAAGTATACATATGTTACATGGTATGTTTTCGGACGAAGAGTAATTTTGTGTCATTCCTAATGACTTCAAGTAAATTTAACTATCAAAGCGTGAGTTTCCCGTCTAGAGTTACACTAGACCTTCTTCGGGTTTGTGGTATTTGCGCACGCGAACAAACACAGCAATCACGTTCAATTGAATAGATGACTTTAATTAATTTCGTTAAGGTTAGCATTATATGTATTTACTGGTAAGATTTACGCGGTGTATGATATTGAAACGACTAAACAGCCCTCACTGATTAATTTATTATTAGAACATGAAAAATAAAGGCACATAATGTTAAATTACCTCGTTACTTATATTTTCTAAAGGTTTTATGCCACGTGTCATAACATAAAATCAATGTTGGAATCTTGTGAAGTATTTGTGGAATTCTGTTGATTGCTTTCAGTACAGAAAGTCTAGCGGAGTTTGTGCTAATATAAAACAATTCACATATATCTTTGGAGTATATGTCTAATATGACATTCTTCAAATGTTCTTAATATTTCTTTTGTAATGTACAATCAAGTTATTTTTGTGTTAATAACTGTTTTTGGATTTTCAGGTGCCTTTCTGATACCATTCGCTGTTATGTTGATCCTTGAAGGTATACCGCTGTTCTTGATCGAACTCGGTATTGGCCAGAAAATGAGACTAGGATCACTAGGAGTATGGAACACTATTCATCCATGGCTGGGTGGTATCGGTATCGCCTCCTGCATCGTGACCTTCTTCGTGGCCCTCTACTATAACGTTATCATCACCTGGTGCTTTTACTATTTATTCAACAGTTTCCAGGTAAGAGTTCCTCCTGATACTCCAAAGAAAAAGCATACATTTTTTATTTATCCATACTAGAGGAAGAAAGATATTCAGGCCTTCTAAAATAGTAGATCTTTTAGAAGAAGAAATATTGAATGGTATGATTATGATTTTAACATTCTTTTCAGAATCCTCTGCCTTGGTCTACATGCCCAGAAATTAACGGTACGGCTGTTGAGGAATGTGCCAAATCTTCCGAGACGGCGTATTTCTGGTACAGAACCACGCTAGACGCTGCTCCGGCTATTGATCAACCTGGTGGTTTAAAATGGTGGATTGTCCTCTGTCTGTTGCTGTCTTGGATTATTGTGTTCTTTATTGTGTGCAAGGGAATCCAGAGTTCTGGCAAGGTAAGTAAATCTTTTCAATTCTTCTTATATTTGCAACGAAAATAACTAGCAAGACAAAATATCTTATATTTGATAGCATGACAAAATGAAGTTCATGTTACATTATTCATATACTATCTCTTTCATCTTCAAGCTATTAATCAGGGTTTATTAAAACTTTGCGCTAATATACATAATTACAAGATGCAGCAAGGGAGGAGTTATTAATATGCCCAGGACTGCTTGCATCACTAAAGATTCATAAATTTTCTATTGCATGATAGGTCAGGAAAATTGCACGTCACGGAAAATTTGTTCACTGTGCCAAGTATAGTTTTATTAAATCGAAAGCGGTACCAACTGTCGCTGCTCTTTCCCAGCTGTGATGTTAAAAACTTTTTCATGGGTAAAGAATAACCGATTTGTTTGAAACTAAACCGCATTTCTTAGGAAATGAAAAATTAAAACTTGTCAGATTGCTGGTCTTAAAATGTACATACTTTCCATGGCATTTTATGGTTATATTTACTTAATTCTGAACGTGCGTAATCATGTGTATGTACGTATGCTTACACGCAAGTTTTGGCAAGACGACTAGTAATGACAGCAACGCCAACAAAGTATTCTAACTGTGGCGCTTGGCGATTGAAATTGATTTGATTCCAGTTTATACACGTGACAGGAGTTTTAATAAATGTGAAGTCAACGTATTAATAAACCGTTTGTTTAAATTACTGGTAGATCGTTAATATGTAATGACTCTAGCAGAAGAGAATTAAGTATGTTTTGGTCAACAAAAATTGGAGTCTAAAATTTATCTTTTTATGTGGTTTTCTTCATTTAAAATTGATAATTTTACTTGATAACGCTTACAGTTTAAAATTAAAACTTTAAATGAGTGTTTACTTACAAACTCATTTGTTAAATTGGGTAAACAAAAAGAAATGTCGTAATTAGCAAACTTCCTGGTACTTATACTGATCGCATTTAAAACTATTTAAGTGAAAATCATTTTATTCTAATGAATATACTTTTTTCTGGTAATTCTAAATGTAAACTAGGTCACAAAGTATGCAGATTTTAAGTTCACAGCTGGTTTCGTGTTTTCAAATGTGTTTTCATAATAATACAAATGGGGTCAAGTCCTGGCTTTGTTGCAGGACTCCAACGTAATTAATATTCCTGCTGGATCTCTTTAAAAATACGGATTAATTCTGTCATGTTTACAAAAATTCTATGTAATTTATCTTCACAGTTTTAATTATATGTTGGTGAATAAATTTTCATAACATTAGCAGAATTATCCTGTTTCACAGCAGCAAGATAAAAATATTATTTTTCTACATATTACGGCGTATTATTATGAATAATTTAATTTTTAGGTTGTGTACTTCACGTCCATGTTCCCGTATATTGTTTTGACAATTTTCTTCATCAGAGGAATAACGTTAAAAGGGGCAAGTGCGGGCCTGGTACATATGTACACTCCAAAGGTAATTATCCAAGAATTTGATATTTTTATTCTCCAATTGAAAAGGGTCTTGCTAAAAGATTTTTAAAAATAAATTTATATTCTTTAATTGAAAAGGGTCTTGTTAAAAGGGATTTTTAATAAATGTTTATTCCTTAAAACACTTTGACTGCTGTGTGTATACATTTGGATACACATCATAGTGGGTCTTCCGCTTGCGGAAAATCGACCGCGGCAGTCAAAGTGTTATTCTTGTATATTTTATGTTTAAATAGGTAGAGAAATTACTGGATCCAACGGTATGGTTGGACGCAGCAACGCAGGTATTCTACTCGTTCGGATTAGCGTTCGGTTCGTTGATTGCGTTCGGATCTTACAACACTCCGAAGAACAACTGTGTGAGGGATGTGATTCTAGTGTCCATATGTAACGCACTCACTGCCATCTATGCCAGTATTGTCATATTCGCCATCCTCGGCTTCAAAGCCATGAGCAATGTGGACAGATGTATCGAAGGGTATGCAGTCTCTTAATATACAATCTCTTTCAAATAAAACATTATTCATATGTGCATTTACCAATGAATAATTCGCTTGTAGAAACATGCATAAAATGTTCAAACATGGATTACTACCAGCAGTGAATGTTTCAACGGAAATATACGAACACGCATTGGGAAATATGTCTGAGGAAACTATGAAAACTATGGGAGTGACTGTATGCTCTCTTGCCAAACAACTTGAAGCTGTAAGTATTACTTCTGCTCCTTTCAACAGAATTTAGACGTTGAATCTCGGCGCTTTTAAAAATTTTTGGTAAAAACTTCTTTTCTTCTTCCATACCCTCTGTTGGCAAGTTGAAATGGAAATTTTTTAACTGACACAGATACGTAGTTAAATGCAAGTTGATGTAGATCAAGTTTATTTTTAGCCGAGAAAAAAAATCCAACAATATTTAACATATATTTGTTTTTATCTGCAGGCTGCAGAGGGTACTGGTTTAGCGTTCATCGTCTTCACTCAAGCTATAGTGGAACTTCCTGGTGCACCCTTCTGGGCTGTCATCTTCTTCATGATGTTACTCTCACTAGGTATCGGTTCACAAATTGGTATCCTGGAGGGAATGTTGTGTACAATCTTTGATATAGATATTTTCAAGAGGATTCGTAAACAGTATGTTACTGGTAAGAATATTGCTTAGTAACCTAAACACATAGTAGTTTCATTTATTTATTGATGAATTGCAGGTGTGGTATGCATTATATGTTTCTTCGTTGGTCTTATCTTCTGCACGGGTGCAGGTGAATATTGGTTGAGTCTGTTTGATTCGTTCGCTGGAACCATTGGTTTGGTGGTTGTGGCATTACTTGAAATGATCTCTGTCATATACATTTACGGACACAAGAAGTAAGTATTACAATATCTGAGTATATCTAAATACAGTATTGTATAAAATATATATATATA
>JAGJTL010005648.1:658593-674989 GCA_022063505.1 Calosoma granatense
TTTCAAATAAATTTTTCCTCTAAAATGCACTGGGAAAAAATTATTCGCCTGTTAAAAAATTAACCAGTAAATTGCTATGTTCGTTTTTTTAGGGGCTGTATATAAGACCCTGTTATGCTATGTAAAATATAATTCATCACTCTTGCGTTAGCATCAGCCCAAATTTCGATAGCAACGTTTAATATTCTTGTCCATCATTATGTGAAGTTATATCAGTTCATATTTTGTGATATCATTATTTAAGATTGTAGTTCAAGTGCTGAAATTGGTATGATATAACTTGTGTATGATGTATTTCAAGTATCATATCGCATAAAATGACGAGCTGGTTCATTTAGACTAATGATAGTAAGATAATTATCTACCTACATTCAACAGACATAATAATATTTAATATTGACAATGATAAAATAATCTGAACAAATTAGCTTTAAAAGATTAGAACATTCTAATTGCAATGTGTGCAAGATAATAATCTATTACGAATAACTATATTTTATTTAAACGGCACATATAAAACAATACATTATTATATTCAATTTTAAATATAAATGAAACAAATTATTTTTCAACTACAGTACTATATAGGAAGTATAGAAAATAATTAATTTTTCAATTACACCTATGTATGTGGGAAATATAGAAAATAATCATTATTTATCGATCGGTAGCATTTACAATAAACCTTTCTGATAAAATATACTCGTAAATAGTTATGACATGATATGACAGGCCGGTAGACATACGTTGCACCTCATCGAGTTCAGACGAGACCAGTACAGTCCTAGTAGTTCGCGAATCACTCTCTCTCTCTCTCTCTCTCTCTCTGTGTATATGTGCGTGTGTGTAAGTATGTGTTAACCATCAACCCTCTTGTAAATTAGTGCGCCATCTGTGATATTATAGAAAAAAACAACTAGTTTCTATGTGGTCTTAAATACAATCTGTGCATTGCTCTTAAAAATTGCATTGAATAATTTGGAACTAGACAAATCTTATTACTCTATACGCTAAAGTTTCACAAAATATTTCAAATTTATTTATGCTACATCAGATTAAGATATTTTATTTGTTAAAAATTTTATATATAGTGATTTATTGAGAATATTTTTATGTGAAATCTAAAACAGTTTTAATTGAATATAATTACATGTAATTAAATGAACATAAGTGCTTAATTTCGGTAGTAATTTGAATTAAGAGTAGAAAATACAATTTGGTAATTAAGTGTTAATGAAAATCGGATATTGATTGTAGAATTTTAGCAATTTAATTAAATAATATACATACGGATTTTAACGTATTAATTAAAATTTTAAAATATTATTCGTTTTACTAACCGATTATTTCCGAATCTTATTTTCAGATATTGATAAATACGTGTTCTGATGAAATAAAATCAATAAAACGTTGACAGAAATACTGATTACCGAATTATGCTTATCACCAAATCAATATTTGGTGATATTTATCTATCTCTAAACGCCAGTGCGACCGATACTCTGATAAGGATAACATATATTTTGTTTTACAGGTAATATTCACTATAAATTGTGAGGAAAATGTTTAAATATTAGTGTAAAATACAGCGTTGGGTGAATTTATATAAAGAAGTGTGTTTTTTATGAATATAAGTGACTCATTGCGTCTATTTCGATAAATATTTTCTATACAAATAGTGCAGTTATCTGCAAGGACAGTTTTTAAGTGCAGTGACAATGCAACTATGAATAAATAAATGTTTGACAGGTAAGCGTATCTATACACTAATTATATTTAAAGACTAAATTTGACAAAAAATATCATGCTATTACATTTCTATTGATTGAAAAATAATATCTAATAATTTAATATCTAAGTAAAGTCGTTTTAAAAAAATAAAATAAAAATTACTTTGAAATATAGTTTCATAATTCAGTATTAATGAATTTATTGAATTTGTGATATATGTTCATTTGTACATGGCTGGTGTAGTAGAAATATTAAATTACTAAATTAATATAAAACAATTTCAATGATAGATAATAATGTTAATAATGAAATATGCCTTCTCTTGTCATTCTTTTAAAAGTTCATCTTCCTATAATTGAACAGTAAATCAAAGACAAATGTCAAACACTTATTAGCCGATTATTTATTAAATTTTAATCGCTTCTCAATCATGACGTTCGTGGAACTAAAAATGTATTTATAGCAATCAGTACATACGTGTTTCATATAAATATTAACATACAAGATTAGAAATATCACAAATGATTTTCAAAAGTGTAGGAGGAATACATACAAATAGTTATTTATAAACGAAAAAAATAATTCCTTCCTAATGCATTTTATATAATTATTTAAACAGACTTTTTTATTGAACATACCAAAATACATTTAATTTCTAACATGATAAAATTAAATTCTGACATAAATTAAATTTAATCAACAACATGTATTTATTATCCGTTTATTTAATGCAAGTTTTAATTTATATTTAATCATTACCTGTAGTTGTACAAAAATCAATATTAATTACTTAGCATTCTTGACGGAAATTAAGTTTATTTTTGTTGTTATTCAATAAACTAAAGCCTGTTTCACACTATGAAAATATTACACAATTATACTGTTGTTATTATTTTCTACAAATTATTATGGTCCTATTTTGTAACAAATATAATGTGTTACATATATGCAAAAAGAACTATTGTTGATGAAAAATGTAATAATACTTGGTACCGGAAATTTATGATGTCAAGTAATTTTTTATCTGTAAAAAAACATTGCATAACTGATCGGTAGTAGCAGTTGCTGGTAACGTTTTGAACAAACAAACTGTCGTACATTATCTTGTATAAATTACCTACCATGTATACCTTCAAATGTTTATCCCATGTGCAATGGCACCTGAACACGCAATTGTTTTATCAGATCTCGCCTATACATGTTGTTCATTCGAAGTCATCTGTATTTTAAAACAATTTACACTGAACATTAATATCAGTTCATTTATTTATTTAGCATTAATTAAATTCGAATGTGAGATCCTTGAAATATCTTTGCCACTTTTGTGAGTTTCAGAAGTGCAAATCTGATTGAATTTTAAAACATACAATATAATGTTTAAGAACTTAAGTTCCTATCTAGAAATAAAAGCGTGGTTCTATACTTAAAACAGTTGATAATAAAGTGTAAATGATAACAATTACAGTGTGTATTTAGATAACAATTTACAGGTATGAAATTGTTAGTTGTAACACTGGTTTAAGTTGTGTGTAGTTGTAATTATAAGTACGAATATAAACTATTGAAGTGCTATTATATTGCTAAACTATATTGGTATGAAATGTACCGACAAATCTAGTTTTCAGTTTCGGATATGAAACATTTAGTAATATTATTTACATAACTAACAGTAAATACTGAAAGACATGTATAAGTACAATGTTCATATAAGTACAATGTTCATATAACTCCAATAGATATATGGTTTAAACAAAAAGAACGTATCTCTGTTGTCCTTGGCTAGTATTTTATTCTTTAAAAACCTGTACTGAATAAATGTAGTATGTAATAATAATTGATATTTTAAAGGACCGAAAAAAGAGATAAACAATAATCTAGTATTTTATGATGTAATAAAATTATTCAATCGCATTTGTTGAATATTTAATTTAACATATTATTTAACACTAATTATTTAGTGTTATGCTGCAGCATGATGATATAGAATAAAAGTTTTTATTCATTCACCTTTCGTGTCAGTACTCATATCGCATTATCATATGTCATTTAGAAATAAATTTAGGTTAATCTGTTAGTTATAATACGAAAATAACTAAGCGACAGCAATTTTATACTGAGTATGTGTCGATTATGGAAAATGTACATTTCGTTTTACTAGAAATGTATATATTACATTTCAAATCAATACAGGTGAATTAACGTACCTACACGATACTCCTATATATAAAATATTATTTTATTAAAATAAATTTCAGTACTGCTCAATCAAATAATATTTTCTTCAACATATGGGAAATTAAAAATACAAAGAAAATAAATATGTTTGTAGGTATAAATTATTATTAGCACGTAAATTATTCTACAGTGTGTTTTAATAAATTGTAAATTTATATTATCATGATATGATGCTTGTCATTTCAAATGCATTCTGACATTATGCATAATATGTAATAAAATAGACAAGTCTGAATAGCTTTAAAAGTTACTGATACTCTACATTGACTATCATAGATACAACCTGTGACACAATCTAGAGTCAAGATTGTCTAGATTCTAGACAATTGACAACATAATACTTAATATTTGGCAGCTGTCAACAGTAATGTAAAATATGTACATAAGTGCGCATGTACACCGGTTTATTTCATGTATTGAACATTTACTACCTAATATCATTATTAAGCAAGAATTGCGTCAATAACGCATAATGGTAAAAGCATTTTCCTAATGAAAAGCTTCCAACAAATAAATGAATAGTACACTGTTGTTTCAGGTCACAACACGGTGCACCATGGAACGGGAGAAAACTAACTGTATTGTGACGCACGACAAGGAGAGATATAATCTGTCTGAGTTCCTTCAAAACCATCCGGGAGGATATAATTATGTACAGGCGTATAAAGGATCAAAAGTTAGGAACAAAATGGTAGAATCTTATCACTCTAAATCAGCTATGTACCTCCTGCGGGAATATAAAATGGGAGGGAGGAATGAGGAAGAAGTAGATGGACAGAATGATTTAGAGGTAAATGCATATATATATATATATTATTTGCATTAATAAGTATTGTACAAGCAAGAGCAGAGTGGCGCAGTGGAAGCGTGCTGGGCCCATAACCCAGAGGTCCGTAGATCGAAACTACGTTCTGCTAATTACATCTTTGTTTTTTTAAATAATTTTTATAAAATTAATTCAGTTACTAAATAAAATATGAATTATTGGAAATTAAGATTTTGCATAGATACAATTTTCAACTATACATATTTTCGTAATTATTTAAATACCACAGTGTATTATTCATAAATTATTTGGTAACTTATTTTATTGAAGATTCTTCAAGATTTTTTTTCTCTGTCTTAAGAAGTATTGCCTACATTGTAATACACATATCATGTTGCGACACGGTACACTAATAAATTATTAATACAATCACAATTCACTGCGTAATATATGCATTAACCGCTTGTACATACATATATACATATGTAATATACAATTTAAAAAAATAAATTCTATTTCATAATGCCAAATTATCTTAATATATTATTCTATAATTGCTTATTTAAAATCAGTTAAAATAATTTTATTCTTTTATATACCATCTCAACAAATATAATATTTGTATTCACTAGTATTGAAGATTAATTAATAATGATTAATATATTTATTTAATTTTACAGTATTTAGTCGACTGGAACAGAGCCATACTACCGCAAGTTGCCAACTTGGGGGCACGTTACAATGAGTGGGTCGCCGCCCCCGTCGACAGACAGTTGCGTCTCTTTGAGAGCACATTTTTAGAAACACTGACCATTACACCCTGGTACATTGTACCGATATTCTGGACGCCTGTTATTATTTATTTCATATATTCAGGCATCGATCATTTCACATCTGGTCGGCCTGGTTCACTTGGTAAATAAATATATTTACTACTACTGCCGTGTATACATACATACATACATACATACATACATACATACGTACATATATAACTGTGTATATGAAAGTAAATATCTAAATATATTTACTACTGTATATGAAAGTAATGTTTGCTTCAGTTTCAGACCTGTGTTTAATACCAGTTATTTTAAGTTTCCTCTTAGGGGTAGTGGTATGGACGTTACTGGAATATTCATTGCACAGATGGGTGTTCCACATGGAGCCCAGTGGTGATTCGAAACTGTTTATTTATGTACATTTTGCGATACATGGTTTACACCACAAAGTACGTATGAAAACATAGAAGGAAAAGCTTATGCAATATAATATACACACGTGCAAAGATGTTTGCCTACCTTGCAGGGGACAACTAAAATGTTTTAAATAACTTTTCAGGTGCCTTTTGATTCTAGAAGACTAGTATTCCCCCCTTTCCCCGCTGCTATTCTAGCTTCATTTGGTTACATAATTTATTCATACATATTTCCCGCACTTATACTCGATCTAGTAACTGCTGGTTCTATATCAGGTAAAAATCTAAACTCTAACATCCAAAATTGTTTAATCTAGCAATTATTGTTGAATTATGTTACAGGATATGTTATATATGATATGATACATTTCTATCTGCACTATGGAGCGCCCAAAGAAGATACTTATTTATATACAATGAAGAGATATCACAATCAGCATCATTTTTCACATTCTGAAAGTGGTACGGTCGCAGTAAAATAATTATTTTAAAAATACTGCAGATATTAACGAATTGATTATAATGTTTCAGGATTCGGAATCAGCAGTCTATACTGGGACAAAGTATTTGGAACAGCAATACATTTACGAAAGCTAGCTGTCGGTATTAAATGGTGAACACGTTTATATTAATGTACATTTTTTTAAAAATAAATATGACTATACGAAATATAAAGTGTTTTAGTACATATACCAACCTAATTATAATTCTCTCCAATACACTTCTTGAATATCTCAATGTAATCTAAATCTGCTATTCTTTTATGCTACTTAACTAATCTTATAAAACTAAACATGGCACTTCAATAATTAAAAATAAAAACACGCACAATGCAAATTTAGTTTTTGAATATATTGCCGCGTTACATGCGCACAAATTACGGTCATCTATATGACGTCAAGCTGTCACATGCAGAACGAAACCAGCGCCTCCAACGCCAACTAACAGAATTAACAATCATATGACGGTCTGACGAGAAAGACCAGTCGTTTTGTTCAATCGGTGGAATTACAGCATAATTCTTGCAAAATGGCAAGTCAAACTCAGGGTATTCAACAACTGTTAGCAGCAGAAAAGCGAGCTGCAGAGAAAGTATCAGAGGCCCGCAAACGTAAGTTGCTATTTGCTAAATTTTTGACCCATTTCTCAAAAATGGGTGTAACATCACACTTGTAGTTCATGTTTTCTCATAGATTGTTTAATTTCACCACTCTATTTGCATAGTGTAATAAGATTTAGTGATAATTGAATATATGTAAGTTAGTATTTTAATGATTTTCCTTCATAAGTGATAACCTTGATATTAATCAATATTCGAATGTCGTAGAACGTTGTGTACAGTGATAGATTTGGTTTAGGCAAAGCAAAACGCCTAAAGCAGGCCAAGGAAGAGGCTCAGGATGAGATTGAGAAGTACCGTAAGGAGAGGGAACGTCAGTTCCGTGAATTCGAGGCGAAACACATGGGATCACGGGAGGATGTTGCTGCTCGTATTGAGCAGGATACGTTAGTCCGGATTGGTGAGATGAATAAACAAGTGGCAGCTAACAAGGAACCTGTAAATACTATTCGCTTTCCAATCTAGTGCATGTTATTAATATTTCTCTTTGAATTCGCAGGTTATACAGGAGATCTTGACACTTGTGTACGATATTAAACCAGAGATTCATAAGAATTATCGTCAATAATTCAGTGTGTACTATAGTTCCATTATTATCCTGTATCGCGAATGCATGTTTCGGTGAAGGAATCTTAGCCATTTGGAAAACCACATTATGTAGATAATAGTAATTGTTTTGATGAACCATTCCAATCTGTTAAAAGATGACGCATGATACATTCTTATTGTTGCATTTACTAATGTTTTTACGTATATACATGTGTACTAATTTGTAGTATTCTTTTTAGGAACATATATATATCAATGTCTAGACATTTTATTTAAAATATTTGTATAGATAATACAATGTATACAAATAAATCATGTTCAACCATTGTTTAATTATTTACATTTATCATTTTTTGGGGGAATGTTTTGATGAAAATAAAGTAACTACATAGGGTAATTTTATATAATTGAGTTACGTAATAAAAATTATTCTAATGTGATAATTTGTCACTTGAAATAATTCATATCAGATTACAATTATCTCGTTTGCCAAACTTTTCAAATTTCAGAAATAATTTCGCATACTGCGCAGAAACTATATAAAACATTTGCACTCCATAATTCAAACAGAATTGTTTTATTAAACACTGAAACATATGTTTAGTCGCGCTATTAATAGATATGAATGTAATTATATTTTTCCGTTCATGTAAACATTGTAATTTACACGAAAAGCAACATAAATATAATGGATTCTAAATATATAGTAACCATAACGGACCATTCATTAAATTATTTATGCTACGAATATTAACTATGATCTCAGAATGAGCAAAATTTGTTCCAATATTATTCACAAGTCTGACAATAATTTGTCAGTACTCAAAATGAAATTCAAGACCATTATTTTTAACAAATGACGTGTTACTTTATTCTTAATATTCTGAATGTATTTTACAAATTCCCTATGTACAGTAACTATTACACTATTAATTAAAAATTAAAGTCTTTTAAGATTTTAAAATATATTGATTACACTGAATTTTTACAAATAAAGTAAACTGGAATCTCTTATTTTTACTTAACAAAATTGGAAACGTTTTAAAAACGCCTCTTTTAGGAAAACATTTGGTTTTATATTCATATTTATACGGTATGTGTATAAAAATAAATCATATTTTTAAGTAGTAGCAAACAGATACAATAAAGCTGTTGCAAATTGGATAATTTCAGAGCCACCTAATTTTGATTCACCATAAACTCGATCAACAAATGTTATCGGTACTTCACCAATACTATATTTCAACTGTCGCGCCCGAATAATCATTTCCATTTGGAAAACATATCCCTTACTTACACAACTTTTGATCAACTTTTCCAGAACATCTTTCTTATACAAACGGAATGAACCTGTCAGATCCGATGCACCTGGTCGGAGGAGTAATTGTGTTAGGAAATTTGCACCACGTGACACTAATTTACGTTTAAAATCCCAGCCATGTACACCGCCAGTACCAACATAACGTGTACCCGACACTACATCGAAATCTGCTGTCTTCTGTTTCTCAATAAATTGCGGTATAAACTTAGGCTACACAGGAGAAACAACCAAATGTGATACTTTCTTTAGTTATCCAACAATATCTACTTACATGATGACTCAAATCAGCATCCATGATTAAAATAAAATTGCCTGTAGCATGTTTGATACCGTGTATATATGCTGTACCCAAACCTAATTTCTTTTCACGAGGTTTCAGTAGGATTTTTGAATCACCATAGATTTTCTGAAGTTGTTTGGCTGCATCTTGTGTTCCATCTGGGCTTCCGTCATCAATAATAATTACTTCATAATCGTAACCACTAAAATATGTATTGTTTATTAATCTAGTATTTGCTGAGAACCATTAAAAATTATTTAACTCTCAATAAATGATCAGAAATAAAGTATATAACCTAAAACTGTTTCTTTCAGGATAATATACTTACGTTTCGTCCATATGTTTCACGATTAACCATATTATTATGGGTAAATTTTCACGTTCATTGTACGTAGGTAACAATATAGAATATTTATTCATTGTTTCAGATTTTTCAATTTCTCCGGCGCTTGCCATGTTGTCACTTTATAAAACGTAGATGAGAATACACATACGTACCGTGATTCAGGAACGATGTGCGTTATAATATAAAAAGAGATAAACACATTCGGTCATGCGTGTTTGATATTTGTACACTATATTGTGACAGTGACATTTGAACTGTCAAATTTTGCATAATAAGCATATAATGATAAAATAATAAACTGTTTGCACTGTTTAATAAAAATGGGAAAAACAGCAAAAGTAGTAATTTGTGGAATGAAAGGCGTTGGTAAGACAGCAATATTGGAACAAGTCATATACGGTGGTGTATCGACAAAAACGGTATTTATTGTAAACATAATTCTCAAATAGTATTTGTATTTATAGCTTCATTTATATTGTAGGAACTGTATCCAACAATTGAAGATATTTATGTAGCAAATATAGAATCAGACCGTGGTATAAGAGAAAAAGTTCGATTCTACGATACAGCTGGCATAGATCAATTACAAACTAGTAATTCTTCTGGTACAACCAATCAACAACTGCCCAGACACTATCTAGTCATAGCAGATGGTTATATTCTAGTGTACGATGCAGAAAAAGCAGATTCATTGGACGTACTTACGACAATAAAGAAAGATATCGACAGGAATAAAGACAAGAAAGAGGTAAATACATGTGAAAATAATTGAACATTCACATTGCTAATGTAACTGTATGCATAGGTCACTATCGTTGTAATTGGCAATCGAACTAAAGAAGAAAATAGCACAGAATACGAGACTACTACGAGTAAAGCAGCAGCTTGGTGTGCTAGAGAAAAGATTAGACATTCTGCATCTGCAATGAGCAGGTCATCATTATACGAACCATTTATCTACATAACAAGCCGATTAAATCCACCGCCGAGTAAAACTACATTTCCACAGCTGTCTATGGGCCGAAAAGTATTGGCAAAAGATACCAGTTGAAATAATACAAGATCTAACATGTTTTATTTATATGACGACCGTTTATTAACTTACGCAATATGTATTAATTTACCAGTATCAACTTGAAATTAAACAAGTTTACAATCACGAATAGTTGTTTATTTTAGTGGAAAGTGTGGACTTACCATAACAACAGAAATATTTCATTCTTCAAATAAATTCCATTAATAAAGTTATTACTGTTGAACACTGACAAAAACCGCACTAAAAGCTAGTCTTTTATAATAAACACAAACACTTGATGAACAAATTGACAAATTATATTTGAACACTGACAGAAGACCGCACTACAAAACTAGGTAGAAATCAAATTCCACTAAATAACATTGTGAGCTACCAACATAACCGCGCTAAAAGTTACTAGTAGTATGACAGTTCATGGCGCGAAGTGTTCTCAGAGTGCTAAACAAATTATTAATAGTTAAATAAAGTGAATAAGTGCTGTTTTTGTTGTGTTTGAACGAGTGAAATGTTTTTCTTGGTAAGTGAAATTATTTTTCTTCTATTCTATTAACTTTCAACGTATGTTGTAATGAAATATTCAATATTGCATTACAAGTTGACTTAGTACTCATTGTACATACTAAGAAACTACGTAATTATATAATAATAACTCAATAGGAATGAAAATATCATACAAATTATTAGTTTAGTTTAGAAAATATACTTTATTTATATAAAATATTTATATATCACATCATACATAGATTCATTCTCACGTTCATAAAATTAATTACATTTAAAATATTTATATACACAGACTACATAAATAAAACATAATTAGCATCTCTAGTTCACTAAAATACAATAACAAAAAATACTGCGCATTGATCCCCATTAATAAATTAATTATTATATTCATAACTCCTAGCATTTTTCCAAAGGCTTTGGGGGGAGGGGGTGCTGCACGGATAAAATGATATATTTATGACACAATTAGATAGGTAATTAACTAAAGATTTACATATTATCAACCCTGTTCTTCAGTGCGCTCAGCTGCTTTGCAATATCTTCTGGTAGATCTGATCCAACTTGTTCTTCGAAATATTTTCCAATTTCCGCCACTTCCTTCGTCCAGAACGCTTTGTCCACGTTGAACAGCTGCTCGAAGTTGACTGCTTCCTTCAGTCCTTCAGTGTTCAGGGCTCCGTTCTTAGGGATAAAACCGACTGGTGTTTGGGTTGCGCAATCCTCGTTCTCGATACGCCGTAAAATCCATTCCAAAACTCGCGAGTTCTCACCAAATCCTGGCCACAAGAAGTTACCGTTGTTATCCTTCCTGAACCAGTTGACATGGAAGATCTTGGGCAGTCGCATCGAGTGGTTCTGCATGCTCAACCAGTGGCTCAAGTAATGACCAAAGTTGTAGCCGAAGAATGGACGCATAGCGAACGGATCATGCATGATGATCTTGCCCTTATGTTCTGCAGCGGCCGTAGCTTCACTGCGCATAGCGGCTCCAATGAACACTCCATGTTCCCAGTTCATAGCCTCGTACACCAGCGGTACACCTTGGGGTCTACGTCCACCGAACAGAATAGCATCAATTGGAACTCCATCAGCTGCTTCCCAATTGGGATCAATGATAGGACATTGCTCAGCTGGCGAGCAGAAACGAGAATTGGGATGAGCAGCTGGGGTTTTGGATTCACCCATTTTCCATGGCTTGCCCAACCAATCAGTGATTTCAACTCCTTCGCTCAATTCATCTTCCATTCCTTCCCAGAATACACCACCATCGCTGGTCGATGCCACATTAGTGAAGATGGTATTTTTGAAAACTGTTTTCATTGCGTTCGGGTTTGTTTTCATCGATGTGCCTGGTGCGACACCGAAGAATCCATTTTCTGGGTTGATAGCTCGTAGTTGTCCATTTTGATCGAATCTCATCCATGCAATATCATCGCCAACACATTCAATCTTGTACCCTGGCAGTGCTGGAGTCATCATCGCTAAATTGGTCTTGCCACATGCGGATGGGAACGCTGCAGCAATATAACGTTTCTTTCCGTTAGGACTTGTGATGCCCAGGATCAACATATGCTCAGCCAACCATCCTTCGCGCTTGGCAATGGTTGAACCAATACGTAGAGCGAAGCATTTCTTGCCGAGCAGAGAATTACCACCGTAACCGCTGCCGTAAGATACAATTTCATTGTTTTGTGGCCTGCAGATAAAAAAAAATAGTCATTAATTTCAGTTTTTTGCGATTTTGATTAACTAGTTTTGGTAATAAATTGTACATGTGCGTCAAATTATTACTGTGTCGTGTCATATGTAAAACAATCATAAACATCTTGCAGTAGATAAAGTTTCGTAAATGAAATTAAATTTTTACTGTATGATTATAGGAATATTAAATATATTCACAATGTAAATAAAGAAACAATTATATATTTGAATTATAAGAATCTCATGACTTACTTGTGCAAGATGATAGTACGTTCAGGATCGCATGGCCAGCTTGATTTTTCCACAATGCCATTAGCAGGGGTGCCAACTGAATGCAAACATTTGACAAATTCACTATTATCAGCCAGCAGAGCTAGGACTTTTTGTCCAATGCGTGTCATTACACGCATAGATGCAACAACATAAGCTGAATCGGTTAGTTCTATTCCGATCTTAGACAGTGGTGAGCCAATTGGGCCCATGGAGAAGGGCACTACGTACATGGTACGTCCTCTCATACACCCTGTGAAACGATCTTTGACCGCTTGGTCCATATCCCGTGGTGAGATCCAGTTTCCCAAGCTACCTTTGATGCCATCCTTAGTTGTTGGAATGGTCTCAGCGCGTTTATCCGTGCAGATGAACGTGCGACTTTCCATACGTGCTACATCGGCTGGGTTAGTGCGTGCGAGCCAGCTGTACAGAGAATTAGAATCATTTGATGAAAATCCAGTCCAAATTGATTGTTTTTTTCAACCAATATTGGAAATTACTATCAATGTTACTCAAGGCAATATAGGAAATAATTTTATTCGGTTCTTTAATATTTCCAAAGTTTCTGGGATGTTATTCGGTTTTTCAGGAGTGCTTACCAGTTTTGATACTTCGGCAGAGGGACAATAGTTCCCTGCTGTTGGAGCAGTTGCAGTAGATGACTATTCTCGTTGTCGGTTCCATCACAGATATGCACCTTCTCTGGTTGGCATAGTGTTACATTGTCCTCAATGTAGGAACGTACCCTCGGTGATAGGTCATTCAAGTTACCGTGCACCACGCTAATTCCACGAATATGGTTGAACAAACCGACATTAGGGTGTGCCAAGTGTTTAGCAAATCGACCAACTTCACCAGCATATCTGTAACAACACATACATATATAAATAAACAATCACAAATAAAACGAGTCTTACTAAAAAATACATAAACATATAGAAATAAAACGAGTCTTACTAAAAAATACATAAACAAACATCTACACTCCACGTTTAAATAACTGAAGTATTTTATATTATTTTTATAAGATAATTAAAACAGGATTTAAAACAAATTATTTTTGCGCCTTAAGGTAAGGAAGCCAGTGAACTGAGGAATTTGCTATAGTAGACCATTTTAAAAACGTAAGGAATTTTAAAACATCATAAGTAAAACATGCATGCTCAGCTGTAGTAAAAAACCTTTATGTCTGCTATGGAAAAGTACCAGCCCTGTACCAGTGGCGTACGAAACATTTACAAAAGGGGGCACTTTACAAATTATCAAAAAAAATATCGATCACACTTTTATCTACATTTATCTGGGAACAAAGACTTCCGTATTACAGAGTAGTGTTCAATAAATATGTTTTTTTTTTAAATTGAGAACGGCTGATGCAATGCTGATCTCGTATTGAAACTAGTTTATTTTTGAAAGTAATTCTGTACGAAATAAAGAAATTGCATGGGATTTACACTGAGCCTAAAAATGTGTGTGGCCTTTAAACATTTTGAAATATTTCCGCGAGAAAAAACTGTGATAAAAAATATTGATAAAAAGTTTGGCTAGCCTACAATATCGAGTAGGCCGCGTTCAAATAAACTATGATTATATTTAACATAATTTTGTACAATATTAACGGTATAAATATTTAAATTTAACAATTTGAATATCCAATCTGATCGTAAAATTAAAAAAAAAAAACTATGCAGGCGTTTATATGATAAAATTAATGTTTGGTAATCTAATTATTGCCAAGTAATACAATTAATAATAATTAACTTACTCGCTTTGTTTCTTGTCAACGATGTCAGGCATCTTGTATTATTTTATTTCAAATAAAATTACCGCAAAAAAAATTTTCTAAATTTGACTCTAAATTTGAAACTTTGATTTGAAATTAAGTATAACTCTTATGGTACATGAAATAGTAACCATATACAAATTTAATAGATATTTTGTCTAAGTTTATGAACAAATGTTGAAAACTATATTCTGTTCACTATTGAAAATGATTAATTAATTTAGAATAGTTTGTACTGAAGCGAAATGCTGTTGCTGAACTGAGTGAACAGTGAGTAACGAATAGAGGCATGAGGTTCAGTTTATATAGGTAATAACTTACTCTACTCCTCAATAGTAGTAGTGGGGAGGGGAGGACAGAGTAGGGGTACACGGTACAAACATCAATTATCACTATTTCGTCATCTTTGCACTTGCATTTTGGAATCATTATCTTCTTTCTCTATATTTACTTTTGTCATCTATTTCTGTTTTCCTACTAATTTCGTGTTGCTATTTTGAAATACTCGAATATTATTTATTTAATTTTTTTTATATCTGTGTGTGTGTGTGTGTGCTGACGTAATTTTCAACGATTATTGCCTACTATAATGATTTAATATTCTTGCTGTAATTTAATTTTCTGATTTGATGTATTTATTAGTTTTTTATAGTATTTTGTAATAGATTTTTGTTTATTAATTTTATATTTAGTATATATTGCATTTATTTACTGTAAAACTTTTATTATTTCAATAATGTTTAACGCAATATGGATGAATATTATTTAAAATAATTATTTTAAGAATTTATTGTAAAGTATATTTTCTACATTAGTTTGAAATAATCATTTTATTAATATGAAAATAGTATATTGCGCAACTTTTGATATAAAAAATAATTGAGATAGTCCCAAATCCTATATTTTTAAGAGGTCGTTATTGACAAATCATTTTTTTTTAAATTAACACGTGTTTGAGATAATTATCTGTGTTAAAATAACTTTATATTAGTATATAGCTATTGCTGGAATATTACAATATTTTTCTTAATAATTAATGCAAATATCAAATTACTGAATAAAGTGTTATATATATATAATATACAATTATACATTAGTTTTGAATTTTTCCGAAGTTACAAAGAAATATACGTATTACAATCCTGTTTAATTTTTTGCTAAACAATCTTTATAAATTAGTAACAAATGTGTTTTGTTTTTTATTTGCTGTACAAATGATTTTGTTTACGTAATTTACTGGTAAATATATTTGACGTTATTACATAAATATAATTTACGTTTTGCGCGTTTTGCTAAACATATTTGTCACTTACAATTAAGGTTAATGAATCTACAATTAGTATTATAGAAATAATCATTTAAAGTATCATAATTAAAAGAGCAAATATATTTCAGTAAAAAATAATAAAAAATAAAAATACGTTTACGTTAGCTAACATGGTTACTTGTGTGTACTGATGACGTACTAGTGTATGTTACGTCAGATTACTAAATTCTTATCAGCTGTCGTACCGACAAGCACCAGCGTGACCTTGATTTGTTGCCGTGCCTCC
>JAGJTL010005648.1:826771-839377 GCA_022063505.1 Calosoma granatense
TGTTTTATGCCAAGGTTCAAAACAGCATTAACAAAGGTAATCTAGTTTAATTTATTCTTCTACATACGCAAAACATATGTTTCAAATATACTATGAAATTTATGAAAAATACTCTGTTAATTTCTATTTGTACGCATTATAATCTGATAAAAATATATTGCAAACCTTCAACGAACCATTAACGTACAGAATACGCTTCATTGAACAAGCATAAAATAAAAAACAGTTGACGTTGTCAAAACACTTTCCTCTCTAGCGAAATAAACAAATAAACAAACGAAAGATATGTTTAAAAACAAAATAAACAAATGATAGATATGTTGAAAAAAAAAGTGAGCAGACTAGATGAATTAATCTTTTGCTTACCTTTCGATATATTCAATATTCGGCCACACATTCGACGGGTTTATTCTTGTAAGCTGTCTGTCTGTTCGTTAATGTGTTTGTGGATATGTTCTCGCACGATTAGCGGCTCCCGTGAACCTGAAACAAAGGGGAGTGTGCGTTCATTAACTGCTAGTACTATCAGAACTAGCTGTACGTATATACTATTCGTTTAACTAAATAAGGCCACAGGCAAAACATTGAATACCGTTTGAATTGTACGAATACGTTTTTGCTTCGACTGATAACTGTTAGTGTATATGCAAGAGGTTAACTGCGTGTGTTATTAAATCATTTGTACATTTACTGCAGTTAATGCGAGATTCATTTTGTTGAATCTTAGTAAAACTTTACAAAAAAGAACTTATATTCTTATTTTCTTCATTTTATAGCAGATTTCGATAGATTTTCTAGCGCCTATTTAGGAAATTATAATGATTCAGCATTTGAAAAACTAACTGTCGCACAGTGACGTAATTTTCTCACCTCAAGAAATAAAAAAATATATGTATTATGTAAAATTGGCAATCTAAATTGCCTAGATACAAGCAGATAAAGTTTACAAAACGCCTGACCTTGGACGAGAGTCAAGTTGAAATTATCTAAATTTGGTATTTTATATATTGTTCACAAAATTCCGCACTTGATAAAGTAGAATGTTGATCACCAGGGTTGTACTAAGAGAAAATCAATTTTTTACCCTAAAAAGAATATTAATTTAGTCTTCTTGCACTAAATTCTAAGACAAGTACAAATGATTTGTGGATTATTTTTTGAAATAATGCGGATACGGTCCTGGAGACCACACGGAGCGAAGAGGAATGTGTGATTTGAATAAATGTAAATGATTCGAATTCATTCTGTAATAAAATATTGGTAAAGTTCACGAACTGTCAACTCTATATATGGAAATTTTTATAGGAATCTGTATTGCTTATGGTGAATGTAATAAATTTGTGTTTTAAATATTTAATGGTGTATTGTATTGTATATTCTGGACCAATCATTCAGACTTGTGACATAAGTTTGACAAGCTATTGTCAATGGAAATCAACGATGCACATATATCTTATGTAAAATAAACTGGTGTTGGATGGCACAGTTTTGAAGCCACTGTTTGAAAACAGTGGATTAAAATTCTTGCTTTTACTAGCAAGCGAAACGTCTGCAATATTTACAACCCAATTACGTTTCGAATTAAACATCACAGCAGGTTTAAAGGAAAACAATAAAACCAGCCATAACAATCAATCTATTTTCGAAGTATAAATCTTGTGTTCGGTGTAAAATTAACAAAAGCTAGTATTGAAACTTATTATAAAACAAATTATTAACGACGCTGATAAATAAATAAATTTTAACAAATGAATTCTGGATTGAAAAAAAGTGAAAGGAAAAAAATACAAACTTGGAAGCAAAGAAGAAGAATGTCATTATGTACAAATACGACGAGTATGTGGTACACCTACATATATGAGATTAACTTCTTGTTTATTTTTCAAAATAACCTGTCCTTATCTTTTCAAGATATTTTATTCATAAAATATGTAGAGATTACGTGTAAAGCTTGTATTAGACAATCATCATGATATCTTCAATGTGGAGTATATACGGAATCTTAAGCTGAAATACAAAGCGAATATTTTGTTATAAAATAATGTATATTTATATCTTTGCGATGACACAACCAAACAAGAATAGAAGAAGAAGAAAAGAAGAAGTATGTACAATATACTGTGTTATAAATTTACGTTATTTTAAAGTGTAAAAATGGAATTAATTATCTAATATAATAGGTGATACATTCAATAGTTTTATTTAAAAAATAAAATATTTATATAATCATATAAGAATATAGGAACATAAAATTGCACTGGTCCAACTTAATAAATTATGTATTGATTAATAATATATTAATTCGAAAATATATTATAAGAAATCTTAGAGTACAATTCGATATAGTATCTGTCTATGACAAGCTTTACTCTGCATTATCTGTAGTTATTGCGCAGGTTCCTTTTCTACTTGACAAGAATGCATGCTAATTAATTCTAAAATCGTTTTCGTGTACAAACAATTTACTATCTCGATGCGTATTGCGACAGTCGCTGTGTTGCGCGCAAAGCAGAAAAAAAGTGAATTGAAAAAAACAGACACAGTTGTGTCAAGAATGAACTGGTTCATCATTCTTTTAAAAACCTGCTCGCCTGTCCTGTTCACTTTGACTTCTTGACCCTATGGCACAGTTATCTGCAACTGATGAAACTGATATCTTGAGTGTATTATTTTCAATACGTTTCACTAACTGAACGAAAAAGTAAAAGGAATTGAATCATTTAAAAAGTACAAGTGTGACGTCAATATCAATGAACCGATAAATAATTACTGGATTAATCATTAATTTCAGAAACTATAAAATTTTCTTTATTTCTAAATTCCAAAAATAGTAAAATATATTAAACATTGAGCTCTAATTATTGTCGAAATCATAAAATAAAATTTGCATTGATCTCAAGTTTTTTTTTTCAAGGTAAATAAAAATAATATTACATTACATATTTTTTTCGGGTGTACTTCAAAAATGTAACCTTGTTAAATATGTTTTAAATAAAACTGTGTTAGGGATATATAACTTGTATAAAATAAAGAAAATTTATAATAATAAAGTAATGAGATACAACAACATATATACATATGCATTCACGGTTTATTTATTAATTTAAATCGGTAAAAATCTTGTATCATTCATTCATATTTGAACGTGGTTATATAATTCATTCTTATGGTAAACATTCGCTTTAAACATTCATTGTACACTCAGTCAGGAAGAGTATATGCCTAGAGGAGAATAATTTTTAGAAAATCATAAAACTAGACGATAGACGGGCGGTAACGAAATGTGAAATTATAAATTATTATATGCAATATTGTGTATGATGACTTTCCATTGTACAACATGATGAGATTAATTATTCGCTCGTAATTAAAAGGGAAAATCTAATCAAGTATATTATTAAAGACGTTATTCTGATGTCTAACTTTAAGATATTTATGAAATACATTGTAGCTTGACTACCTGTATATAGTGACCACCTCCCTTCTGAGATACATATGTATACACATTTTTTACTTGTGTATAGTGACCAGTTCTTAGTAGTAGACACAGTTTTTACTTGTGTATAGTGATCATTTATTAGTAAATAACAAATATTTTAATTAAAAATTGACTAACATATGATTTTTTATTATATACAGGTATATGGAGAAGAACTTTCACTAAATAATACAGGGTAGAACCCAGAAATACTAATTTTTCTATTATATAACAGTTGTACCAGGTGTGTACTAATGAATAAATCGTTTTACATGGCCTACCCTGATTCCATTACACACATACATGCTTCTATCTATGTATTTCATGTCTGTATATTAATAAACTGAACTGTCATTGCCTGATTTCACTCCAGTAGATAACACAACACATAACACTTTGTATATTTACATACAGAAGGAATATTAAAATAGTTTTACAGTTAATCTATATGTTAATATGCAGTGCCGAGTCCACACAAGACGACATTACGTCAATCCGCAAGATGCAAAAAATGCAACGTTTAATTGTAATGTAGAATATTTTATTGAACAACCCAATACACAGCAGGATATAACGTACGGTACATTTATAATTAAGACGTATATATTCACTTGAAATAAATCGAGTCAAGTTCATTCACTTACACCCGACAACTGACAGTTCTAAGTGAGGTTAGATTGAAAAACTAGATCACTTGATTGTATGTGCGCGAAAGCAGATGCGCAAAGGATGGTTTAATGTAAATACATGTACACTGACATTTCCTATTCTAGATATTTGAATTGCTAATAGTTAAGGAACGTAAACGTAAGAGATGTAAAGTTATTAAACGAATAACATAGATGGACGGATAGATGTTACAGGATGCGTAGGACATTACGGAAGACATACAATAATTGCAATAGTTACTTTCACAATATTAATTCATACTGTATAAGTGTAATAGCTGAACAAAATGGACGTTAATACACTTGCATTATCCGTAATGAGCAATGAGTTTTTTTTACCTGATAAGGAAACAATTTGGTAACAATTACAGCGTATGTAGTAGCTTATTAATCCTACATGAATCATGTGTTTTATTGTATAAAAACTGATAATATGAAATTAACTTTACAGTTTTATAAGCTTTTTGTTTTTTTTTTCAAAGTAAATTATTGTAGTTCCTTACATAATTTATGAGCTACTTATAGTAGCAACTATACTAAAAATTTAGAAAAACAGTACACAAATATTTCTATAGTAATTTTTCAGTAATCTTCAAACAGAGTTAATTGTAACATACACTGTAATTAACTGTGGATATGTGACGAAACTGAAGCCTTGATACAAGTAATTAAACTATCAAAACTCGTATCAAGTGTGTAAATCAGTAAAGGTTATTAATTTTTAATGAAACAGCCACGGACATTAAATGATGGCAACATTGTAAGCCTCTGTACGCGCGCGTTTTAATCTCACATCAATATAGCCGAGATGGTATTAAATATATTTTCAGTTTTTTCTGTTGGAACTAGTTCAATTTTGTTACTTGTTGTTTGAGGAAATTAAATACGCCATTAGAATACATGA
Source organism: Calosoma granatense (assembly GCA_022063505.1). Lineage (NCBI taxonomy): Eukaryota > Metazoa > Arthropoda > Insecta > Coleoptera > Carabidae > Calosoma > Calosoma granatense. The sequence continues at coordinate 831,822 of JAGJTL010005648.1, forward strand.
TGTGGTGTAGCCACAGCCATCTATGATAGAAAATGAAAGTGTGCAAGGCGCATGTTTGTGGCGCAGAACGTTTTTTTTTTCTTAGGTTAGTGGTCATTTTTTGTGATCACTTTCCAAGTGCGGCTAAATGATGCCGGTGTAGTTATTAATAAATAATGAATCGCAAATTGTACGCAAGGCAAAAAGTATGACCTCTGATTTAATAAAAATCAAAAGTGACATATTGATTAATGGATTATTTAGGACAGTTTCGCCCAAAGTAGAGGACAATTTTTTTTGGTAAGGTTTCCAATATTTTCTTTCAATGAAAAATTAATAATTCAAAATGCTAAGTATGAAATAAATATTAGTTTTTTGGGCTAGTAATAAAATACTTATATAAATAATAATAATATATAACTGTATTTCATATTGACTAATATGAATATAGCTATAAATTGATATATTGATTGTTATGGATACGTTATTTTAAATAAGTCAACAAGTCAAAACAATATTTATATTATTCACGATTAAATTCGCTACGCATCCATATTTATTGCCATTCTAGTGATTAATAGTATACATTTTAAAGTAATATGTTGTTTCGCCAGCTCAAACTGACACATTGCCTGAAGATAAACGAATTAATCAATTTGGAAAAAAAATTCTTCGTACTTAATTCCATATCAGTTCCATATATACAAACAATATATTTAACAGATAAAAATCAGTTGTTTACCGTTAAATCAGTAAAGGATTACTTTCGTTGTTTTTTCGTTTCGGCTTTCTTACTTTCGGTCATAAATTTCAGACACCGGAAAATGGTCCGTTACAACTGGTTTATACCAGTGTTTGGGTTGTGAGTGGATTGAAACATCTTTGAAAATCGCATAAAAACTAGAGACGGACATAAATATTATACAGTTATCTAATTATACGCAAGCAAATCTGCTAGTATCATCCATAGCAAATATTCCTTATGAATGTTGGGAGTTAATACGAAGTATTTCTTTGGTCGTTTGTGTTTGACAGGATATTACATATCTTCTCACAGTATATTGTATGTACTTCTTCTCCCTCTTCTTCTCCTTCTTTTCTTCTTCTTCTACTTCTCCTCCTTCTTCTTGTTCTTCTTCTTCAAAGGATCTTATGAATATTGTACGATGTAGATTTTTATCATTCATAGATTCGAGAAATTCAACATCGTGATTCACAAAAACTGTTCTTTTAAGCCCAGTAGAATTATTAGGAGTTTAAGAAGAATGCTGATTACTGGGAACTGGGGATAATTTATATGTAATTACACAGTTAATGAGAGCTGGAGTAATGATACAATCCTGCGTTTAATTAAACATGCATGTAAAGCAATCAACACTTACGGTATTTGAAATTTACAAACTTATTACCACAATAACGGCAATGTGATCTATTGTTACATAGAACTCTTTCTACAGCAGTTGATTCTCTGTGGTTTATTAACATGAATTTGAAGAATTAGACACTAAAATATAGCTTGCACACGTTGCTAACAGTTTATTATACCCTGTTCTAAGTTTTATTTCGCGTTGTATATGAGAAATCTTCAAATTACTTATTCTTGTCATAATCTGTAGTAGAAAATCTATCGGTATTTTATTCATGTGTGTATTCAAAGCGTCGACATTTCTTTCCTTTTACGGTGATTTGTGTAGTTACTTAGTGCCGGTAAAGTAGATAGCGGAGCTGGTTAACACCAGTCTGTAATGGACGTGAATGTAACATATATCGAGTGCGATACGTTGTTATAGATGAGTGCGTTATGAACATTACATGCACAAGAACGAACGGGTTTCTAGAATAATCTACCAGTGTTGCTAAGGTTGCATACAGTTAACAGATTTACCGACTGAGCAAGCTTAGCAACGAGTGGACATTACACTTGCAAGGTAAATTAACTTGCTGTGTTTGTACGCGTTGTAAAATTAATGTAACACATTGTAATATACTGGAGACACATCGCCTCACAAAGCAAGCTTGTTGTGCAACAACATATGTTGTTGACTCAATGTAAAATGAACCATCAGTTTCCAAATTGTGATAAGTTTAACACCCTGGATATTCTAAAGATAATTACAAAGAAAATTAGAACTGAATCAATATCTTAAATATCATGACAAATATACTTTTTAACTCTTAAACTAAAAGCGTATTTAAAAGAAATGTGTAATGAAGTAGGTATTGACAGAAAACTAAATATATTACAGGGTTTTTATGCTTTTGAATGTAATATATGTTGATTAGAAATATTAAATAGTTATCGATGAAGTAATAGCGGACATAAAGCTTGTTTGCTGCCCACAGATTTAAGGATATATTACCTCTTCTGAAACATATCTGACGTTGTTGATTTTTTCTCTGATATTTAGCCAGTCAAATCATGTTTGATTTTTTTTGTATCTTCTAGAATTAAAATTCGGCACACCTACTGGCGTGTGTTTGAAGTGCCGCCAAAAAAATTCACGGTGACATCTATTTTGTATCTAACATATAAAATTAACATAAAGTACTTAAAAACATAATATATATTTTTAAATAATAATTGAGTACTTTAATCTTTCGAAATAATTACTAGAACTTAAATAAATGATTTTAATAACGCATAAACTATTTTGTAAGCTCTTATTTGATAAAATAAAAATGAAACATGTTATCGGAGAAACTTAAAATGTGTGATATTTTTAACAGACTATGAAAATATTTATCTGTTTACAATTATTACTTTAAATTCAGGTCAACTATACAAGCAATTGTATCTATACCCATTCATTATTCTGCAATCCTTATCACGAAAAACAAAAGTATACACTATAATTAAACATAATTTGTCATTTTGATAATGCTTAATTACATGTTAGAGCATAAACATTGTAATTAACAGTATTGTATATTATTAGGTCATAATATTTGCTAGTTTAAAAATTTTAAGATACAATATATTAGTAAAACTAGGAACTGAGAAACATAATTCTGTATGTTTGTGTGTACATACATACATGTAGTTACCTAACAAACACATACATACATACATACATACATAGATAGATAGGAGACGAATATAGTGTTAAAATACGTTAACAAGTAGATAAATTCAAAATAAATGTAGCCAATGAACTGTTACATTCGAAATTCAGTGAAAGTATGTTCATTTGTCAAATGCACTCGGTGTATGTATGTATAGACTGTAAGTTATAGGAATGTATTGCACCGAGCTAGACATCGTGTTGTCAATAATGGATTTCATGATACAAGCTTGATAGCAACGATTTGTCATTCATCTGTGCCAACAGGTACACGCTTCTATGATAAATGTATGCGTTTTTGCTTTGTATTTTTAACACGACATATGAGAATTGCTAAAGTATACTATAAATAATAAAAGAAAGCAAAAACTTTCAAATACACTGTTCTAAAAAAAATTATAAAAAATACTATGCTTAAAAATATTATAAAAAAAATTTCAGCACCTACACGGATCAAGAAGATAAAATATCTAATTTGTTATTTATTATAAATGTTTGTATTTGTTTTTAAAACATACGTTTGTGAAGGCATATTGCGAAATTGCAAGGACGTGAATTTAGTGAATATAGAACGGATGCAGGAAATGATGTATTATTATTTTTGGATTATTAGAACGCTGGATGGTGTGGTAAAAATATTACTTATGTAATCATTGAAACTATTGTATAATAGTACATTTTGATTTATGACTACTGCTTTAAGTAAAATACTCAGCACTTTAAAGTTCCAACAAAATAAAAATTGCAAATGAAAATACCGCGTTAAAAATAATTAAAAAATGTTTTGATGTGAGATCTGCATAAATATATGCCTATTATTAATGAAAAAACAATCTTTTTTCTATATACAATTTGTGTTCCATAACATTAAACAATACTTTCTTTTATACTGTGTATAAGAAAGTAAAAATACGTTTTTCAGTCAACGACCTTTGCAAAACGCAACTGGTAGCACTGTTAATATTGTACAAACAATTTTGGACAAAATATAAATGTCAAATTAATAGAATTCCCCTTTATTCATAACCTAAGCAGGCAGTGCAAAAACCTCAGAATGATTAATTGCAAAGAAAAAAAAAACGCAGTGCCGAAAACAGTTATAAATGCCAAGAGAGATAATCGCCTTTCGTACAACAAAAAGATGATTGTAACATTTAAACAATGAATATTAAACTGATTGAAATTCGGTATTTGCATATTGGTTCCTTGTAAAACGTGATGAGTTTGCAAGAATCAAAGTTGACTCTCATTAGCGTATTCACCGTAATAAAAATGCTAATCAAATAAAAATTGAATCAAATTTAAACAAATAAAAAACTAGATATATAAAATTCTTAATTATTCTTCAACGTCAATATGTTTTTATATTTTCTTGTAGAGTTTATGATTAGTATAAATTGTATATTGCTTTACCATTTATAACAAATAAAATGTAGTGATTCTAGATGTAATATCTTTCAATGACTGAGAATAAGGAATACTAGTCTTATCATTGGTAGAAAAGATACCCACACTTTGTATGTTTAAATACAGCTGGTCGCCTCAATTCTATATACCTGTCTGGGCAAGTGTGTTTCTATAAAACTAAATGCAAAACACGTTGCAACCTGTGCCTGAATATGTGTTTGTGAAACACCAACACCACCGCTAGTATATAATGATAAAAATCAGAATATCTGTCGTAAACAATTTTAGTATGGTGTTATAATCAACTTGGTGTTAAAATATCACTTCCGGTAACTGAAGATGGGTGTATTTTCACTGATAATTGCAGGTGTACACGCATCTTGAACGTCAAAAGAGGTACTTGTTATTTATGGTCTACATATATACAATACAACTACCAATATACCTTCACTTAAGTACATATATACACCTTGTATTTGCATGCTATAGTAAGGTACTTATCTCTAAATCAGACAGAGTATTTCTTAGCTTGAATTTCTCGTGCGAACATAACAAAATGTGGAATCTTGAACGACAGTTGAAAGTTATAACTCCTCTTAATAACTCTCTGTTTTACAACCAAACAATCTGAGAACAGTACCGAGCATATCTTGAAAAATAATGTACATTTATGTAAAGATATTTTCATTAGTTTAGCTATAAACTTTTGAAATGCCACGGCCGATTTTCCGCAAGCGGAAGACCCACTATAATGTGTATCCAAAAGTATACATACGACAGTCAAAGTGTATTCCAGAATAATTTTATTCGCACATTAATTATACAAAAATGTGCGTTGGCCCATTAAATAAAAACGGAAAAACACAGAATTAAAGTGTATGTACACGCAATGGTAATGGATAATTTGTTATTAACAAACCACAATTGTTACATTTACGTGTTGGCCTTGAAAATAGAAAAAAATATTACGTAACTACATTGAATTAAATTTAATCGACTACACACAAGTGCTAATGGTTAATATATTCAATTATACAATATTTTCCATATTCTATTCGCAATAATAGAAGCAGTTTTTAAACGTGTTCATTTTTAAATGACCTTAGAGTTTGGTTGTTTATATGCAAATTTTAAGTACTGTATTATTCTCATAAAGTATAGACACTATTGTGCTAAAACTTTTAAAAATAAAACAAATATAGTATTAGTAGTAGTTTAGTATTTTTACAAATTTTCGTTCGTTAGTAATATTTTTCTTTTTGATGTTAGTAGAGTAATTTTAGTAAATTGAGCATTGCGTAACTAATAGAACATTTTTGGCGTAAATACTGTTCTAGATTCGTTCTAGTACGGTTAATATACCTCACTAGTATCTAACCTATATTTGAACTTATCATTCCAAAGGATAATATTTTTTTATATGTCCAGATATTAGCAGGAAAACGCTAAGAAGAAGAAAAAGAGGCATAAGTAGAAAAAGATATGTCCAGACAATAGGATATATTAAGCCAATATATATATCGCATGCGCGCGATTTGACAGTAAACGCTAATCCGCTCTGGGCGAGATATTAAAATGTTCTGATGAATTATTCGTATCACTCATCCGTGCCGTGGATAATCAATGATTGATTCTCGTGTAGGAGTCACAGAGAATCGATCAATTTCAAACCATAGAACCGTTAGCAGTTCATACAGTGTTACGGGGGTTACCTAACTAGCAGGTATTCAAAGAGATGTTTTATGAGCAAGAAAATCCAGACAAATATACTATAGCTAAACACCAGTGTCAGTGTACAGTTATACCAACATTATAATAAAATATTATTATGAATATGACACGCAGTTTTACTCGGTCTGTAGGTAAACTGTTTAAGCCTGTAAAATCATATATATTAAATACGTTAATAGCCAGATATTTATTTTTCATAAATAACATGAAAATAAACCTATATAATACATATATCTGTTAGGTATTTATAATTACTGTTTTCTCTAAATAAAAATAAAAATACTCGAACTGATTTTGGTGAAATATCAGACACTCTATGTTTGTAATATGAAAAAAATCTGTCAAAAATTTGTTAAGAGTTTTATAAATACAAGTCTAGCAGGAAAAGACAGTAGGCATTTCACAATACACACGCGCGCGCGCGCGCGCATGCGCAATGGTACAGACAGAAGTGTAATACAGTGAAAATTCAGCAGTGAAACTGGACGTTACATGAGATAAAATCTAAACATTGAAACATAGTGATTAATGCGTTAGGTTGTCAAGAAATAACGTTTGCCAGTAGCTTAACGTACGTAAGCGGTCGACACTTGTTTAAAATGTTGTAAGCATACATTACTCGTACATACATACAACTGTAGTATGGAAGTGTGCATCACACATACATACATACATACATACAACTGTAGTATGTAAGAGTACATCACACATACATACAGTGAGTAAGTAAGTATATTTGTCATCCAGACACTCCCAAACTACGTACAACAGGTTCCGTAATAGAACGTGAACTGTATGACCCCGGAAGGAATATTTTATGGTTATATATAAGTAAGGGAATCCCCTAGTATTGACCATATGTTGCAAATAACGAGTATTATTTACTGATCCTGCAGACATTTGTAAATTTATGGATAATAAAACAAATATGTAATATCTAATATTAGCGAATTCTAGTTTCAGGATTAAACAACACTATTTTTTCTAGGAATTACTGAATATAATCTATCTACGTTTCTTTCTTCTCTAGTACTAATATTAATTTTACTACAATATAACAGTCGAATTTACAGTTACTCACAAGTAAATACAGGTCATTTCATGTGAAAAGATCGAAGTAAGGTACATGAAACTATCTGTAGTTTTAGAGGTAATGTCAAAAATGAACGAGATGTAAAAACAGCTGAAATTCAGGGATTGAAATGAATGGTTCACATTCTACAAAAAACTGTAGGTGCCGTCCTGGTGTGAGCTGGCAACTCCGCTGATGGTCGTTAATAAATAATTAATTTTTGGACGTCACTTATTAATGCTGCTACAAACTGCAATGAACAGAAGAGAGGTGTATATTGCTAACGAACCAACTACATATATATA
>JAGJTL010005648.1:875267-892140 GCA_022063505.1 Calosoma granatense
TACAAGACTGGCATTATGATAAAGATATCTTTTTATCTATTTATATCAATATAATTGATCAACAACATATTATCTATTGGTAATAATATTTTACAATTACATATACAAACTTATTATTTTTTTTTGGCTACAATGTAACTATTTGTACCTAGAAATAATTTAGCACTTGTGTGTCAATAATTAAACAATGATATTCAAATTTTTGTTAGTTACACTTAGGAAATATTTGCAATACAATTAGGGTTTTCCAAAATATTTTTTTCTGTACCAACTGAAGGTGAAGGTTGTGTTATTTATTTGTTAAAAGTTTCAATGAATAATTTGTACATTGAAGAAACCGCAAATGAAAAACGTCAGCTTCTTAATTGTTCTACGTAGCAGAATTATATTTATTCGTAATTAATTGTATAAGTATTGGAATTATGTTTTTGTCATTGGTAGCACAAATTTATGATAGTGTTGAAGTGATTTATTATATATTAGATAAATAAAATTCTATTTATTTAATAGGTGTTTTTGTGTCAGTGGTTATTTTCTGCATTTTACATTAAATTACAAAAGTTTGTCACAAAGTTTCCAAGGATTATTCAGTGTTTAATAATAAAATAAAGAAAATACCATATAAGTTGTCAGAACTTGTATGGAATTATACAAATCTCAGGGTTTTATTCATAGAAATATATTTATTTTTTCCAGTAAATATATACCTATTTTAAATGTCATACAAAATAGTTTACTTCAGTGACGTAAATAAAAATATATTTGACCATTAAATTAACACTACACTTGATCGACTAATTCAAATTACTTCTGCTAACTGAATCTTGTAGAACCAAATTCTGAAATTTCCATTAAGTCAGACCGCAAGGTCGGTCCAAAACTAATTATAAAATTGTTTATCATCAAGTATAGCCGGTTTCGGTATTTTAAGTAATTATATACGACAAGAAATATCGGTATTTGCGAATCTTTTATTCCAATTTATGCTATTATATTCTTCGTTGGATATAAAATATTGAAATTATAAATTTATTTATTTTCTTCTTAATGAATGACGGTATTTTGTTTGTTATTTAAAAATTCTTGATAAATAAGGCAGATGGATTTAATGTTGTTTTGCAAATTTGATCATATAATCGTTGACAATAATGATAGTCTCCATTTCTCAAAATATTCATAAAAATCCACTTTTCTCAAACACATTTTATTTTATTTTAAGAACTTACATTTTAATCATATGTACTTGATTTTAAATTATCAGTATATTAAATAACAGTACAGTATTGTTGAAATTATGATATTAAACAATACATTTTTACCAACGCAATTATTCTTTGAAATGTGTTACTATCAAATATCATAATACACCTGAATCTCCACGTATATATCATATCTATATTTTGTAGAACTCAGCACGTTATCATTTTATACAATAACTGAATCATATTTTCATTGACGTACATACATTTATTGTTAAACCACTAATTATAAAATTATCTTGGATTACAGTAATACTGCTGCAATCATTTCTTCGAAATTGTTTTTATATAATGTTCATTCATATAATTATATTGTCAGTTAAAACTGGTTTCTCAACCTGTGGAAGATTAAACCAGAAAATAAATAATAAACATATCTCTCTTAGCAGGAAAAGTTTGAGAACCCCTGATTTTCAATGGAATATTTACGTAGTAAATATGTAATATAATTAATTACATTCGTTATTAACGTCTGTCAAGCGATTAGAAGTTTTAATTAAATCATTTTTATTAATATAACATGAGTAAAAGTTAATTATCAGTGACAAGAAATTAATAAAATTATATCTAAGTGCGTTTTAGTTTTGTATGTGTAGATTACAGATTAAATAATCTAAATTATATGCAGCATGTGTTGTTTACAATTAATATCACTCGCATATACATAATCTATTTAGTTTGTGCCTGAACACACTGTATGGTTTGTCGTTTAGACTGTACTTGCAAATTAAGTATCATATTCATTAACACGAGTAGCGCATATTTCTTCTTCGTTGTGTCATCTCATCACTTTGTATCTTATTCATCAATTTATTTAACACTTTGACTGCCGCGGCCGATTTTCCGCAAGCGGAAGACCCACTATGATGTGTATCCTAATGTATACACACGGCAGTCAAAATGTACAATATTAAATTCATCTTGTCTTGCTTTATTTTTCACTAAACATTGATACTATCTCACGCTTCGCAATAATAGTGTACATTGTTACACATCTAGTAGCGGCTTAATAATCTTTTGAAATTTGAACATTTCTGTTTGGTTTTATCTAATCAAGTGTTCTTTGTTTCAATACAAGAAGATTTAAATCTAAACATTTTGTTAAGTTAAATTATCAGTTTGTTTAAAAAATGTGGATATTTGTATTGACAGATCCGGGAAGGAAATGAAATTTTTGTATTTTCCTGAATGAATCACATACATATATATAGAGGGTTTATAAGTATTCAACTCTTAAACACAGTATTTTTCAAGGACCCTAAAGTATACTTAAAAACCACTATAATCCAATGCACGTTGGATAAAAAAATATTTATCATCAATATTACCTACAAATTTAATCTTAAAAAAGTATATATTGAATGCAAATGCAAACAACAATATAAATAAACACATTGCTTTTAACTAAAATCTGTAATAAATATTGTAGTTTAAATTACTAGCAAATGCTTAATTTGCTCTAGACAGACCCCTGTATAATTATATATGTACTTACAAAATAATTTTGCATTATATTCCACACTATACACGCATCACTGTTGAACAAAACAGTTTGTTATGAACTTAGCGTTAACAGTTACAGCTTTGAATTTTCAAATACATACGCACCGCTCCACGTTACAAGTCGAACTAACCGCGACAATGAACTTTCCCGCGATAATATCTCCTGATTACAGGACCGTATTTTGCAATATATACTGCTACTCCCATCACCAAAAGATTACAGCTACGTATACAATTTTAGCGCGTATACATTTTATATGTTTCATGACATCTGACTTTTTTCAAACATGTTTTAAGTTTTTTTAAAAGAAAAAAACTAGCTTATTTATTTATTAATTCTTTAGGTATTTGTGAATTTTTTCTGTATACAAATTTGTTTAAACATAATGGTATGTATATGTACATTTTTACCATCACTGGTTTTTTTATCGTTTGCGAATTTGGAACAAGGGCAGATTGAGCTGAAGGTCTTTAGCAATTTTACGTGTGATGTATACTTTTTTATATGTATTTCGCACAGAAATATGAAAAGATTCATATACCTATTCTACCTTGTTCTACTTATAAATTAAATCATTTGACACTTCGAGTTCTCGTATTTGGAGTACTGATATAAAAATTATCTATATTTCTTTTTCTAGAACCATTTATTTATTTTATACATTTAATCATACTTGTATTAGATATTTTATCTTAGTAATTCATAGCTAAGTACATATACCAAAATGAAACTGAAAAATTTAGTTATAAGGCGCTAATATTTTAAAAAATAACTTCCTTATTCAGAAATATGATATTATTTATTTTATATTATTTATCTTCGAACTGATCTATTATTGTATATAATAATATTGCAGTATTGTATAATAAATTTATTGAAAACAAACTTGCTAGAACATTGTGCTAAATCGGTTTTAAATGTTTTTAAATTCATTTAAGAAACATCATATTTCACAGCATATCATATATAATTAAAGATTGTAATGAAAATCTGGTACTAATTACTAATTTTAATTCGAATACTTCTTAATAACATAGTGCTAATGTACTTTTATTAATTTATTATGACAGTTGTATTCTGCAACCTTGCTCTAAATATGTTTTATATTTGAAAGTAATATCGAAATTAATTTATATTTACAAGTTTTTTAAAGTCCTGTTTTTATTACATTCTAATAGTGTAAATTTTGTATTATTCTTTTTTCTAATCTGAATTGTGGGATTTTTTTGTCGTTTCTGCAACGATAAGTAATATCACAAGTTATAGCGTCACTATTTTAATATAAAATTTACACTCAATTTTCATTTCATTCTGTACATCCATATCAATTTTATATGTAGTATTTTTCGTAATAAATACAAGATGATGCATAAACAAATTGATATTTGGCCAGTGAATTGAATTATACATTGATGTTCAACACTTCATGCCGACATATATGTTTATATTTGTTAGTAGTTAGATAATTTTATTATAAATTTACTGAGATCAGCTGGTAATTTTATTTGATAAAAACTTTTATATCTATATGTCGGTGTATTATAGAGAAAGCAGATCCCATAAAAAACAGATTACCCATGTGTTCCCTTGATCTTTGACCTTTTATTTTTCCATTTAACACTTGTTCAAATCACAACATGTTCCAACAAATCAATCAAGTTTATGTTTTTCTCGTGGCGCCGAGAAAATGGACGCCACATTTGTCGTAAATATTGTTTTCACCAACTAAAAATACACAGACACAATATTCAGTTTTAACTAAATACTAATCTATAACAAGAGGGAACTTACTAATAAAAATTTGATTAACGATATAGGACAAAAAAAGGTTGAGAATTATTTTCGAACTAAAACATCATAATGCTATTTAAAACTGCGAGAGAATATTTTTTTGAGCAAGTCTCCGGCAAAATAATAAATATTTTTAATCTAAAATTTTAATATGCGCATAATTTTTTGTTTGATAATGTTTTAATGAGTAAATCCGACGAAAACAAGATTGTTTTTCTATAAATACACAAGCAGGTGCGAAATATAAAATATCTTTAAAAAAATCTAATTTTTCAATAAGTATTTTCTGTAGACTGTATTTGTGTTATCTTTCTAGACTGTCGTAGTTCTTTTTCCAAAATTCCTGTACAGACAGACACACGTACAGAAGGTCGTTTGACGGGTACAGGTACAAGATGGTACTTCATCGTCACATTGACGTCATAACTTACTACGTATTTGCTATTTACATATGCGGTGTTCAGAAATTAATCGTATCTGAAATGTTATTTACCATTTCCGATCTGATACAGATCTAGTTCCGCTGCAAAAACCAAGTTTTTACATAACGGAAGACCCTGGCAATATTATCGAATGTTTGGTCAAGCCGTATGAAATACCAAAACACGTTTTTGCGGTTTCTCGCAAATAATAAGGGAAAGCAATAATATTCTTGATCAGTTAATGAACAATTTTTTTAACAATAGATATTATCATTCTTCATATAAATATGAACAAAAATTTGAGGCTTGCATTTGTATATCAAGTTTAGAAGGTAAAAAGAAAATGAGATTTATGTATATGACAAATTTATTAAATAAATAAATTTGTCATACAGTTTTTTATCTCTGTACACTGTTGTGTATCGCCAATAGTGATTCATATTGAACACTGTGTTTTGTTGTATTCTTTACTTCCTCTCTTTGCTTGTACGTCATCAGTATTTCCCTTTTACGTTGTTCGGTGGTTTTGCACAAAAACATCCAATATTTAAACTGTGGCATGTGGTTTTTCAAGTGACGAGATTGCCGAGAAATAATCGTTGAATATCTTGTACCTGTCACGTAGATAATGAAGTGAAATGATTTAGCATTAACAACAGTATCGGGAAGTTGCAACCAATAGCTTATCGCTAATTTGTATCCCCACCACTCTTCCATCCGTTAGCTATAGTTTGGTGCTATTTCATTGGTCTCCCCGCTCAAGTGACTGCGATATCGCAGACTGGTACCTGAATATCTTGTTTCGTTTAAATTCTCACTAGAATAAATGTTCTTGGAAGAAGGAGAAATCCACAGAGAAAAAGAATGATTTATTAATTTCACAGAATTACCTAAATAACACAAGTTTGAACACGTGCGTCAGGTAATTCAATCTAACGGTTTATATGTTGACAAATATGATTTAAAATACAAAATATGTACATACAAAGACAAGCCAGTTTAATAAAAAACATTATAATAGTCGGAAGTCATCTTAAGGAAGTATAAATATCATTCTCTTGAATCACACTTGTTTATTGGGAAAATAAAATTGACATAAAAACACAAAGTGTCGCTAATAAATCGTTAAATTGTCGCCAATAATAATTTTTTGTTACCATATTTGTTTGTTAGTATATTTCTTTCAGTTATTTTTAAACATTCGTAATATGAGCTATTTACAGGTTTTTTATTTAAAATGCGAAATTTAAATTATACTTGTTGTTTTTGAATTCTTGTAAGATTATTTTCCAATATTTGTTTATCTTCAAATATTATTTTTACATAAAGTGTATACAGTTTTTTGAAGAATGTGGTAATTATAACAAGGTGATGAGAAAGTCAACTTATGTTTATATTTTAAAAAATGTGAAAATGAAGTTCGTGATCTTCAACACGTAGTATATACATGTATGTGTATATATTACGTTGACGTGCAATGTGAGTTCCTCTTTGTCTAACTGGGCAATACTACCGTTTAATAAATTTCTCTGTAAACGTATACATCATGCCATTGCTTCAATAATAAAATAATATACTTATTTAAACTAAAACTCTTCAAATACATACTCATATATTTAAATTACATTCGTGGCGTTACAGAAGTTAATATTACTTTTGCCCATTTCATCTATATTTTCCTCATTTCTGCAATAAGATTCTTTGAATATTTCATTGGGATTTTACATTTAATTTTACACATATATACCACTTGTATTTGTTTTTTGTTCAAATTTCTAGTTACTGGATATGCTGAAATTCTACGCTCGATTTGAAATAAGCGATGAAACAGGTGATCCGTTAACGGATCATGATATGACGCAGATACACTATTCCAAGATCACATCTTTACAGGTAAATATACATTTCACATATTAGAATTTAATTAGAAAACGGAAATTCTTCAAATTGCCTTCAATAACAGAGTGTTCTTTGACAAAAAAATCATTTACTACTAGTGCTTTATAAAAGGTTGAATATATGTTTATACTTTGAAAGAAATAATAGAACATTTTATTAATTGAAAATTCCAAGTCCAACCCTGGCTTATTTTAAATACATTTGTCTACATTTGCCCAAAAATCCAATTACGTACTAGTTTCTTCAGAAATATTTTGTCTTATTTACATAAACAAATAATTAAATATTTGATGGGTTTTACTAGTTTATCATTTGCTGTTTTTCATTGTTTACAGAAAGCTGCGTTTGCTAAATTTCCAGACTTACGGAATTTCGCACTAGCGAATGTAGCTAGTGTTGACACGCGGGATACGTTGACTAAACATTTCAAATCGCTCAGGTTTGTATATTATCCTATCAATTAATGTCTTTCAATAAGTTTAAATTTTAATCTTTAAGTAGTGCAGTATTGTACAGTACATATTTAATTCTTAAACAAACGAATAATATACGAATAACTTCTATGATAAAAAGAAAACTGTAAGTGCCGTCCTGGTGTGAGCTGGCAATTCCACTGATGGACGTTAATAAATGCTAAATTGTGCTACCGGCAGGTAACTGGGATATAGCGTGATGTTGCGTTGTGCGTTTTTATAAAAAACATATATTGATATTTATTGTTGTTTAAATGTACTGTTTTTACTAAACAAAAGATTAGAAATTATTTCAAAACTGATACTAGCAAACCACAATTAGAACGATTATGTATGTATGTGTCATTTCGATAATATTTAAAAAAAATACGCATGTCCGTAGCATTAACAATTAATTTCAATTCTCAATAATATGTTTCCAGCAAAGACAAACTAAGAGCCATAGCCAATTATTTAAACCTCGTACCATCGCCAGAAAACGAAGAAGAATTCAGTTGGTGCAGATTAGATGAAGAATTTCTACGAGAATTATTGGTAATTTATTTAGAAACCAATTCAACCAAACATACATTATTCATGAGTGGAATTATAAGATATTTATTCTCAACAGTGCAAGATGAAATTCGTTCTAATCCAGTTGTAGTTGAAAGGTTTAATTTGTTTTGTAAAATTTATTATTAATTTAGATTTCTCGCCATGAACGTCGTGCTTCGCAATTGGAAGCACTGAATGAGATGCCTCTGTATCCAACAGAGGAAGTCATCTGGGATGAGAACATAGTGCCCACAGCATATTTCTCTGGAGAAGGTTGCCTGGCTTTGCCAAAGTTGAACTTACAATTCCTAACACTACACGATTATTTGCTAAGGAATTTTAATCTTTTCAGACTGGAATCAACATGTAAGATCATGGTTTTTAATCTGTAATTTAGTTGTAAATACTTGAACTTTATTTCAGATGAAATTCGACAAGACATTGAAGATGCAGTTAGCAGATTATGCCCGTGGTAAGTTCATTTAAAATGTTTTCATTACTCACTAGAAATTATGACAATGTATGCTCAAATATATTTTAGCACAAAGTCTCAATAAATGAAATCAATCGTATGTTATAAATATTATCGTTTAACTTGATGATATCAGCTGTTTAAAATATAGATTACATGAATGGTTATGTTCTGTATGAGAATTGATAAAAAAGAATACACGTGCAACTATTTATCTAAACATACCGTTGATTAATCTTTTATTACTCTTTTATGAGCTTCACGCGCGGTTCCGAGTATTTTTTGAACAAATCTCATATATATGTATGTATGTAATAGTTTGTTATAAAATGTTTCAAACAGTAGTTGTATTTTAAATTCTGCAAAACTTCACAAAAGGCTTTAGCCAAAAGCCTGAATTATATGTTTTTTTGTACTATAGTTCATATTAGTTTATAAACATGCAATATAAATATTGGGGGAAATGTTGTTGTTATTGGTTGTTTAAAATAGGAAAGCGGAAGATGATACCGTTTACTGGGGTGGTTGGGCACGTATGGCCCAGGCTATTCTGTCCTTTGCAGTTGTTGAAGTAGCCAAACCAAATATTGGTGAAAAAAGACCAAGCCGCGTGCGGGCTGATGTTACTGTCAACTTAAATGTTCGACCAGAGATCAAGGCAGAATGGGAGAATTTACGGAAACATGATGTATGTTTCCTGATCACTGTGAAACCAGTTAATCCCATTGGTAAGAACAATTATTATATTCTATTTATGCACACAGATTGTTTAGAATTTGATACAGTATTTATGTATTTCATTTTGCATGTATATTCTGAATAGATTACAGCAATTGTCTGTTGTATAAAAACTCTATATGACTTTGCATAACTTTGCCAAATTAGTTCCTAGAAAGTCATTATGAAAAATGACTGCACTTGCAAACATCCGTCATATTTGCAATATGTGCATTAATCTTTGACGTCATTTGTGCAAATATATTTGCACACATTGGTTACAAGTGGCCTGTTTTTATGAAAATATTTGTTTTATAATCAGAATAAACATCTCTTGTTACAATGTAATG
Organism: Calosoma granatense; assembly: GCA_022063505.1. Lineage (NCBI taxonomy): Eukaryota > Metazoa > Arthropoda > Insecta > Coleoptera > Carabidae > Calosoma > Calosoma granatense. The sequence continues at coordinate 884,689 of JAGJTL010005648.1, forward strand.
ATATACGATCTTGGTTACAATAATTTTAACATATAATATCAGTGATGGTGCTACTTGCTCCTCCTCTACAAGACTCTCTTTTCTCAAGATTGTATTTGATTGAGCCCTGACATCCCTATGCGCGCCGCCCCTGTATATTATAATAGTATTCCTTATTCGTATGAGGATATTTCATAACTTCTGGATGGAAATTTCACTGGTGTACCGCAGTCGTGATTAAAATGAACAACAGTGTCCGTAATATGTCTGTAGGTACAAGATATGATTACAAACAACCATTTGTACCACAAGTCGGCTTACATTGTGTCCGCGGATGTGAAGTAGAAGGCATGTTAGATACCAATGGACGTGTCATAGAAGATGGACCAGAACCACGACCCAGTTTACCCGGTGACCAACGCACTTACCGAGTCTGGTTAGACTGTAACCAGTACCGAGACGATATGAACCGTGTTAACCAAGGCGACGAGGACGTTTATGAAACATTTAACATTTTACTCCGTCGTAAACCGAAAGAGAATAATTTCAAAGCGGTACTGGAGACGATAAGAGAACTAATGAACACTGAATGCGTTGTACCGGACTGGTTACATGATATTATACTGGGTTATGGTGACCCGGGAGCGGCACATTACAGCAGAATGCCTGAACAGATACCGGTTATGGATTTCAATGATACCTTCTTGGATATGGATCATCTTAGAGCGAGTTTTCCTGAGTATGAGATCAGAGTAAACACAGATGATCCTAAGAAACTGGTTAGACCGTTTAGGTAAATAATATTCTTTCAATGATATATTTTATTACTTTGTAGTAATAATAATATTCTTCAACAATGTATATTTTTATTCTTGATACAAACTATATCTACAAGTAATTGCTCTCTTGTAGATTAACATTTGGTGATATTGGTTCTAATGAAAATGGAGAAGAAGAAAAAGAACAGAAAAAGATTATCACTGTCGAACCACATGTAATACCTAGCCGAGGTCCTTACGTTTTCAATGAACCCAAAAAGTAAGTAAATTTTTCAATGTTTTTGGATTTTAACATATTTGATCTTTAATTTTTTTCTGCGTTCTATAAAAAAGATTTATAATTGTACGATGAATATGATGCAATATTTATTTATGGTAATCGATATGTGTATCAGTGCTTAATGAAATGGGCGTATTGATAAAGGAAAAACATGTTTATACACCAGTATTTAGATTAAAATTAATGCAGAGTATGTCAAGTCTAACTATAATCTGTATTAATTATACATACATACATAACATCACATCTTTCCTATTACTGAGGTAGCAGATCCTTTATTTTACAAACATTCACCATATTCTACATAAATCATATATATAAATTTTAAGTCCCTACGTGAAATCTAAAGTTTATTTAATTAATTTTATACATTATTCCTCAAATATTACTATCAAGGAAAATATTAATGAACAAATTACAATTAAAAAAATTGTATATTTTATATAGTACATTTTGGAAATTTGTCTAATTTGAAATTCAAATTTTATACTTATTACCTTTTGTCCCGGCAGTAGCGATATGTATATATATATATATATATAGACAGATAGATAGAGAGATGTAATATTGTTCCTTATAGGAATACAATTCCTTTTACACCGACACAAGTGGAAGCTATACGTGCAGGTATGCAGCCAGGCCTAACTCTCGTGGTAGGTCCACCAGGTACTGGTAAAACAGACGTAGCCGTGCAGATTATCTCCAACTTGTACCATAACTTCCCCTCACAACGTACCCTCATCGTGACACATTCCAATCAAGCCCTAAATCAATTGTTTGAGAAAATCGTAGCCCTAGATATAGATGAACGACATCTACTTCGTCTAGGTCATGGCGAGGAGGCATTGGAAACTGAAAAGGACTTTAGCAGGTAAACTACAACAGTTTTGTTACATATCTTGCAACTATTCTTTCTACGCAGTACATCTTATGTTTATTCAAAAACTATTACGTCAAACCCATTATAATTAAAATCATCATTTGAAATGTAAATTCTAGTTGTTTTATTCAAAGCTTACGCATAGATAATCGAGTTGTAAATATAGAAATGAAACTGTACGCACAAATTTTAGATACGGAAGAGTGAATTATGTACTAGCAAAGAGAATATCATTGCTCACCGAAGTACAAAGACTGCAGGAGTCGCTGGATGTAGCAGGGGACGTAGCGTATACGTGTGAAACAGCAGGACATTTTTTCCTCTATCAAGTATTAGCCAGATGGGAAAAGTATATTAATTATGTCAAACCAAAGAATGGAAAGGTACACTTCAACGTGCACAATCAGACTATGACTGTTTAATAAATATGTTTCATTTCAGCCAGTGTCTATACAAACAGTATGCGATGATTTTCCATTCCATAAGTTCTTTGATAATGCTCCTAAACCACTGTTCAAGGGCGTGTCGTATGAACAAGATGTAGAAATTGCAGAGAGCTGTTTTAGGTAAATATATGTTTATAAGTAATTATCTTACATTTGTACACATGAATGTTATATTACAGGTACATTGAACGAATGTTCAGCGAATTAGAAGAATTTAGAGCGTTTGAACTCCTTCGCTCAGGTCTGGACAGATCAAAGTATTTGTTAGTAAAAGAAGCAAAAATAATAGCAATGACATGTACACACGCTGCGCTGAAACGCAAAGAACTCGTCGACATGGGTAAGTACTTCGTGTCTGTTCGGGAGAATTCGTACAAGCATGCGCAGTAGACAAATTTGAGTAACTCTATATAATATCTACGCATATATGATAATATGAATATGAATACTAATTTTAGGTTTCAAATACGACAACATACTCATGGAAGAATCCGCTCAAATTCTAGAAATAGAAACATTTATTCCTCTTCTGTTACAAAACCCGCAGGATGGTTATAACCGCTTGAAACGTTGGATTATGATCGGTGACCATCATCAGTTACCACCGGTTATTAAGAATATGGCGTTCCAGAAGTATTCGAATATGGAACAATCTTTGTTCACAAGATTGGTACGGTTGGGTGTACCGACTGTTGATTTGGATGGACAGGGCAGAGCCAGACCAAGGTAATATTTAAAAATTACTTAGTGGCATCTTATATCTATGATTATTTTATTCCATGTGTTAGATATGTGACATGCGTGTAATTGTAATTTTGTCTTGCAGCATTTGTGATTTGTACAAATGGAGATACAAGCATCTTGGAGATCTGCCCCATGTAAAAGTGTGGTCCGAATACCAGTATTCTAATCCTGGTTTCAGTTTTGATTTTCAACTTATCGACGTGCAAGATTTCAATGGTGTAGGTGAATCAGAACCTAGTCCTTATTTCTATCAGGTATGTTGTTTTAAAATCTGCTTTTAAATTGACTCGATTTAATTATTTCAGAATTTAGACAATCATATTTCAAGTTATATAAATATTTCTTTTGTGTAGAACTTAACGCAGGCGTATGTACAGTTATAAAAATATTTTTTCTCTTACAGAACTTAGCTGAAGCAGAGTACTGTGTTGCTGTGTACATGTACATGCGATTGATTGGCTATCCAGCTCACAAAATATCCATCCTAACCACTTATAACGGACAGAAACATTTAATCCGCGACGTAATAAATATCCGATGTGCGGATAATCCGTTAATTGGCCGACCGCACAAAGTAAATAGTCATTTCCATCTAAATAAATTGCCAAAATACATATGTAATATTTTCTAGGTTACAACTGTTGACAAATACCAAGGTCAACAGAATGATTATATATTGTTGTCACTGGTTCGTACCAAGGCTGTTGGTCATTTACGAGACGTACGGCGATTGGTTGTAGCTATGTCACGTGCTAGACTTGGTCTTTATATATTCGCCAGAGCCTCCTTGTTTCAAAATTGTTTCGAACTGACACCAGCATTCAGTCAAGTAAGAACTGTTATTGTAACTTTATTTCACAGTGTATAAATTTATAGTTTTATTTGTGTTTCTTAGTTGATGGCTAAACCGTTACAACTGCATTTGGTTATGAACGAACTATACCCCGGACAGAGGCACATTTCTGCGCCTGCGCCAGATCAACCAATGATTGTACAGGACATGGCAACCATGGCCAACTTCGTGTATAATTATTACATGGAAAAAGTCAAAGTTATGAAAGATGTATACGCGGTAAGTTACACGAGCAATAATTGTATATGTTGATTAACTAATAAATATTATTATAGAAATCACAAAAGGAATGGGAAGAACCCGGCACTTGTAAGGTAAAGAAACACGATACCTTTGTATCAAAACATCCAGGAGAAGACAGAGACACAGATAGTGAAGATGAAGAAGAGAAAAAGAAACCACAAGATACGCCACAAGCACCGGTGCCTATACAGGATGAACCCATAGAAGAAACACCAGTAGCACCACAGATGACAGAAACTGTGGAACAAATGGAAACAGAAGATCCAGAAGAGAATGAAAGCAGAGCAAATGATGATGATGCAATGGGAGAAAACGAACAATAAATTTTAAGTTCTAATGAATTGTAATACATGTTTATAATAAATGTCAATTTTATTAGGAAAAAAAACAAAGATTACTATGGACACGTGAATATTGTTTTTTGTTTAATTGAATTTCTGTTTCTATATATGTTCGTGAAAATTCTTGTGTCAAATTATTTGCTGGCAATAAATTGAAATGTGTTTGTGTTAAAATTTAAAGTAAATGGATAACGGTGGTAAATTATTGATGGTAAAAGTGGACGTATGACACGAATATTTCTCACAATTAAATTATCTGTTAAATGGCAACGCGTCTAAGTCCCCGGAGTTCCGAGGTGAATGCCTTGGAACAACGGGGCTATATCATTGGTAAGAAAATTGGCCAGGGCTCGTACGCCACTGTACATTTAGCGGACTATGTCGATCTGAAAGTCGGACAGAAGAAAATGAGCTTAGCGTGTAAAATCTTCGACAAGGAAAAGGCGCCGCGTGACTTTCTCGAGAAATTCTTTCCGCGCGAGTTGGAAATTTTGACACAAATTGAAAATCCAAATATCATCCAAGTACATAGTATACTGCAACGTGGTCCTAGGGTGTTTATTTTCATGCGTTACGCTGACAATGGTGACATGCTGGATTTCATCAAGAAAAACGGAATGGTACCCGAGCATCAAGCGAAAATATGGTTTAAGCAGATGTCAAGTGGCGTGCAGTATTTGCACAGCAGAAATATAGCACACCGTGATCTCAAATGTGAGAATATACTGTTGTCACGTCGGTATAATGTCAAAATTGCCGACTTTGGATTCGCCCGGTACTGTGTCGATAATGAAGGTCGACGAATCTTGAGTCAAACTTACTGTGGTTCTGCAGCGTATGCTGCACCGGAAGTTGTCAATGGAACTCCATATAACCCCAAATTAGCTGACGTTTGGTCTTTGGGGATTATATTGTACATTATGCTTAACGCATCTATGCCTTTTGATGATGCGAATCTACGCAAATTGCTGAAAGATCAAACTAATCGTGTATGGTCGTTTCGTTCTCGCGTTCGAGATACTGTATCAAGTTCAGTTCGAAGTTTAGTACGTCGTATTTTGGAACCGGATATAACGCAACGTTATAGTTTAGACCGGGTACTCACACACGACTGGTTACGTTCACGAGCTGACCGTTCAGCGTCTTTGTTAGGAAGACTTGTGCAGACAGCACCAGCACCAATGGCGGGACCACCATTCTCACACGGCTATGTACCTGTCACTGGATCAGTTGAAGAACCTACTATACCTGAAATGCATCATTTTCCAGCAGCCAAGCCAAGTAATACGGAAATACGCCTTAATTTAGATGAAATATAAACATTTATCATGTTTACAAGATTTTATAAATTCGTGCATAAGAATTATATGTAATTTTATATCATATTTACATTTTATGTATAAGGTAGCAAATTAAAACCATTTACATAAGTACTGAATATGTTAATTTTACGAATAAGATCTGAAAGGTAATGTTGTGCGTTGTAGTTTATGCTTTATATAATTTGTGCAGTGTAACAGTGACTTTCGTATAGCTGTCAAATTGTGAGTCATTGATTGTGATAATCTGTTTATGGTGTATATTTTGCGTTGTACTTTATTTTGTTAAAATGTTGTCAATTAATTACTGTGGCAAAGAAGTACTCAACTTACAGGCTGTAGATACTGTAGAGGATATCAAGCGTGGAATATATAATAAGTTGGTAAGTACATGACAGTAATTCAGGTTATGTTTTGTTGAACATTTGTATGTGTTATGTGAATATATTTTGTAGGGGATACCATGTGAAGATTATTATTTATTAAGTAATGGTAAACATGTTAGTAATGAGACAATTGTTCAACAACATGTAGTAGATATTATACCAAGACTTGTTGGTGGCAAAGGTGGTTTTGGGTCTATGCTTCGAGCTATTGGCGCTCAGATAGAGAAAACAACTAACAGAGAAGCTTGTCGAGACTTGAGCGGTAGACGATTACGAGATATAAACGAGGAGAAACGTTTAAAAACATGGATAGCCCAGCAAGTAGAACGTGAAAAGGAAGCAGAGGATCGTAGACAAAAGAAATTGGAACGCTTGTGTCGGACACCGAAACATGAATTTAAAGATGAAGTCTATGAGAAAGAAAGATCAGCGTTGCCGGAAAAAGTCGAAGATGCATTGTCACAAGGCTTGAAAGCGTCTTCATCTTGTAGAGGTAAACGTAAAATGGATGATAAAACAAAGAAAAACAAAAAGGCTAAATTGTGGTAAGTAAATACAGGAATATATTGTTATTCAATTTTCTTTAGAATACATTACAAATTGACAAAATAATTTTGTTTTAGGCTGGGTTCTGATGAAGAATTGAGTTCTTCTGAAGAAACTGATTCAGAAGATGAAAAAACAAAACCAGAAGCGTCTTCAGAAAGTAAAGAATCATCTTCTGATACTAACGAAGATCTAATAAAACCAGATGCAAATAAAAGTGGGCAAGAACAAATAGAAAACGATAATAAACCAGAAGAAAAAGATGATACACAATTAGGAAAAAATGAAAGTACAGTTGAAGAAAAAAATAGAAATAATTAAAATGTTTATGTAATTTATGATTTAAATAAAATCAATAATTTTTGTATTTCTTTAAATGAATTCATTAGGTAATCATACGAGCATGACTATTTAAATATAATTGGATTTAACTTGTTAATTGTATAAATTAATAATAATAAAATATTGTATAACAGAAATTTATATGAAATAGTTTTTAATTTAGTGTACATTTTCATTTCATAGAATGTACATATGATTTCTTTATTTAGTACTGCAGTATTTTTGGAAAATGTAAGTACTTTTAACTGAAATATCAAATTTTCAATTACATTTTGTACCAACAACATAAGTAGATATTTTAGTTCTTATAGTTA
>JAGJTL010005648.1:905636-918900 GCA_022063505.1 Calosoma granatense
AAGATCAGTACATACATACATACATACATGCATACATACATACATACACACACATATATCTACATACATACACACATATCTGCATACATACATACATACATACATACACACACACACACATACATACATAGCATGCATCGATCGCCTTGGAAGTTCCTTAGAAGGACAGACTCGTTTCGTTTCAAACTTGTTTTTATTAAATAAAGTGTTCTGTATATATACCACAGTTCTCTCTGTATCTATATGTATGTATGTATGTTTGTTGTATGTGTGTGTGTATGTGTTCTGTCTCACTCTCTGCGCCATCACCACCACCACCACCACCAACAGCAGCAGCAACAGCAGCAGCAGCAATTCCTCAACAGTTCTTGCATGATCTTATTAGCGTATAGAGTCTATGACGTGTAGTGTTGCTGTGACCGCGTGTATGTGTGTATGTATGTGCTGTTGCTGTTGTTCCAATGCGCGCACTATGACACAAGACATTTATTTATATCGAATCGTAGTAGCCATGACCAGAGGATAAGATAAATAGTATGTACACCTATTTCTATATGTGATATTTAGTGTTATTTTTTGGTTGTTAAATTGTTGTTGAAATACTGTAGTTATGTATGAGAGATTCGACTGTTAACTCTAATTTCCTTGCTAACGTTTCCATCCGTCGTATATAAGTTTATCTGTGTTGTTATTTAAAACCAACGTTGGCTCTTTATAGAATGTGAATTCAACTTTAATCTGTGTATCTATAAACATTAGAATATGTAATTGAATCAACTTAACAACGCAACATTACTTGAAATATTAGTCTAACATATTTATGCTATATTATCAAATTATACACATATGCCCATACTCTACTATACAATGATATTAAAACTTATATTGGCTAAAATAAATCACGACTAAGTTTACAATGTGTACAATGTATTAGAATTAAATCTATCATATTTTTTATTCCATTTTTAACGAATAATTCAATGATAATCTTAATTTGTTTTGGCTGTAATATATGATAGTAATTTCAAGTTAGATGTCATATTCAGAAATAGAAAAAATGTATGTCTATTGCAGAGCTGTACATATATGTATATATTTCGGTGACCAAACACTTGATATATGTGATATTTGTTTCCGATACTTGCTATTGGTGTACTTTCTCTTTAACATTTTAATTAAACATATGTAATATAGAAACAGCAGCAACAGCGACAGGTATGAAATTCTACATTACGTAAATATTTTCCAATTCAACATATGGTTGTCGGTTATTATATAAGTATATAGGTGTGTATTTTATTACCGAGAAATTTTAACAGACGTTTTCTTTTCCTGGTTTCAATATAGTGCTTTGTACTTGTCTTGAGAGCTACTGCAGTTCTTGTAGGTTATATTATACAGTTAAATAATAACACATAAACAATGCTTGTTAATTTTGATTCGAGATTTAAATTAAACTTGCTAATAGAATTCTGTGAATACTACCATTTAGGAAATACGGTTTAAAAAGTTAAAATATTGTGCACTGTTAATTCTCTATGTATTTTTATGTCTTGCGCCCGCCAGGTGCTTGTGTCATCAACATCTCTGTGGCCACAACAACTTGATTCGCTTTTGTTTTTGTGAGTGTGACTGGTGTTTATAAATAGCCGTGTACAGTAATGACAGTTGATAAAATAAAACTGTGCATTTCATTGGTTCAGATTTTGTGATCGTGAAAAATCACAACAGTTCAGTGCATCTGATTTACACGTTGTGTATAAATCCTAGAATCACAGAGAGTTATAGAAAGAGAGAGAGGGATAGGGGCAGAGAGAGCAGGTTATAAACTATTCTAACGTTTTACGTCAGCGCCTGCTATGTGATGTCAGAAACTTGTCCCCAGCCACGGGACCTGCTTGTCGCATGTTTGTTACTTTGGTTTGGCAACTGTTTTTAAACTCGAGTTTCGCGAGAAAATATCGATGACGTTCAGTTGTTTTTTCTTAGGTACTGCGTTTGTTGCCGAAGAATGTGTTCAAAGAAATAAGATAACAAGACACTTCGGCCGGAATGATAAATTAGTTGAAATTTGATATTTAACAAGAGAATATTTATTTAAGAGAGATATATTCATGTATTAGTGTATATAAAAATGATAAAATAGTTTGTTTTGCATATATATATATATATATATACGAGCAATTATGGATATATTTCCGTGTGTAATTACAATTATGTTGTTTATATTTAATATATAGGATATACACAGGATATAGTCCATTATATAGTATATAATTTCATTGTATAACAACGAAACAAATATGTTTTTATACATACTTGGTAAGAATTATGTAATATTATTGTTTAGTTGTAAATTATTAGTGTGCGTCTTTACTGATCATTCAAGTCTCCGCAATAATTCAAATTCTAGTCAAATATTTAAGTGTTTAAACTAAATTACTGACTTTAGAATTATCAAAATGCAATTATGAAAATTTGAACAGTTTAGATGTAAAATTATCGATATTATTCTGGTTTTTTTTAAACTAATATTTATTTTATATTCTATAACTGTTTGATTTTCGTATTAATTTATTTTTTTCAACTGAATACGATAAATCTATACTGAATTTTCTAATTATTTTGATGCACTTTGAAACTATTTATAACACAAGTTTAAGACTGAATGAGTAAATATTTTGGTCCACTTTCAAATACAATGAATGACAGTTGACATTGTATTGTTTTTATGGCCGTGCTATATAAACGTTACGGAGACACAGTAGGCCATGCAGAGTGTGGTATGCGAGCTGCTATTGTTACTGCGCAGTAATTTAGAAATGTTCTTTCTGCACGGAACGTGTCCTAGCTTCGACCTTCACACAGCCAACACACAGCAGGTGTGCCCGCTGAGGGAGTCTATATAAAAAACATAAATGTATCAACACAAGAATTGAAATATCGAATCAAACGCAAACATTCTTATATAAAACAAAATACACTCAGTCTTACTCACAGTCGATGCGACGTTGTCTTTTGTTAATCGTTTAAAACAAAGTACAATTTAGCGGAAATAATAAAACACGCTGTCATATTTCTTAGAAACCGGTAGAATTGTAAATATCTAGTAATTGAGTAGCAGGTATAGCAATGGATTATTAAATGACAACATACGTCATACGTTTTACTATGCAAAATTAAGTTACGTTTGAACAAAATCAGATTAATCGCTGTTTTTGCCTTCTTCTGTAGACAAATGACAATGAATGGCTGTCTGTCTGTGTGTGTGATGATAAAAAAATAGTATAATATTGCGGTTGGCCGTGGGCGTCAGCATTTACCAATAACACCAGCACACAGTTGACATTCTGAGCAACTGTGACGTGTAGGATGTAGTGCCCCCACACACACACACACACACACACACACACATATGTATGTATGTATGTATATGAAGAACAAGCACAGCTAGATATATATATGTACTGTATGTATACCACTGCAATCACAAGTCATGCAATCATTATTTTTTTGCAAAACATTGTATATATGTATAGATTCATTCATTCATGCTGTGTTTCCAGGACGTGAGTTCAAATTCTGCGAATCAAAACCCGCACAATATTGAAACCTGTTCCCTCATAATATGAATAATATAATGGACAGATTGTGCGGGGTTCAAGTTGAACCCGCGCGTCCTACAAACCCCAGCATGCAGAAATAATTAAACCTGATGTAAGAAGAATTCATTGATTGTATATATTTTAAGCTAGTCAGTTTTGCAATCAAATGTTTCTTTATTAAGTAATTGATACTGAAGTAGGCGAATATAGACGTGTTGTTTAATTTTTATTTTACTGCTGTTTATAGAATATATTGGAGTCGCCTCCCTATGCTTGTATGTATTGTTGTATGCATGTGCTTATATTTATATTATATTTGTTGATATCCACTGCTTGCTGAAACTATATGTATGTATGACAGAGTACATATGCATTGCTTCCTGCAACTGTGTGTATGTATGTGAGTGTGGGCGAGGTACAAGGGTGTGTTGCTGATGTGTTTCAGGATGTGAGCGATGCCTGATGTGAGCCGTTCAGATTCTCAACGTTCCGACACGTCACTTAGGCCCCGCGTCTCTTTCAATCGAGATGTGCACGTCAAACGGATCGGTACGGACCTTGTAAACATACAACAAAACACCAGCTAACTCGACTACTCGAAATAACCCGACACTATTGTAGTATTAAAAAACTTGTATATCGATAACTGTACTTACTTATTCGTTCTAATACCGTGCATCTTCTTTAATCTGTACCATTTCAGTTTCATTTGACAGTTGTGACAAGTAGATTTCTAACCTAACATATTCTCCATTGAAATAAGTTCATATATCTACGCTTCTGGCGCGAGCTACATAAATATATTACAGTTTTCTACACAGATAGTTTAACTAGATACCCGACAAAACACTTATTTGTGTGTGGCTCTATACTAAGTTATATAAACAATCCTTGTTATTTATGAGAGAGAGAGAACGAGGTACCTGTCGAGGACATGTTTCATGTGGGGGCGCGATGAGTCACGCTATCCACAAATGGCAAGTTGGTTGCATAGCGGTTATGCGCAGGGGTACACTGTTCTAGAAAATACTAGACTTTCTTTTGGGGCTTATATAAATTCTAGCATACAGGTACAGCGTTAGTGACAGCTTTATAATCCACGTATATAGACTTCTTCTTCTTAGCGTTTGCTCGCTAATGCAAGGTCCGCTGTTTGGATAATATAATAATCTGCGTATACAGACTGTGCGATATTAATTGCTTACTTATTTACTAATAATCAGGTGAATCTTGAAATTAAACTTTAATATTCGCTGACAGAAGTCTACATTTGTGCGTGGTTTATTAATGTTGAATAGAAAGTGAATAAAGTAAGTGACGTTGTATTAAATTGTAGTATCGAGGGACGACCCGGAAGTATCTAAAGCACCCAGTGGCGAGGCTACAGCACCTCTATTCGCTAGAAGGAAGTATTTAGCTGCCAGCCATAAAGACAAACCCTCCGTACACCTGTACGACACGGATAGGAACCCAGGTATATCAGTGACATACACAATACCCTCTACCTATAGCATACATACTGGGTGTCTAGCAAATCAACATCCCACAATATCAGAATATGTCCCCCGTGTAGTATTAATGTCTTGTGTACGCATAGTTTCGCTTCTGATATTTGTTGGCTTTTAATGCAATTGACTTAACTAGAAACCTGGCATTTGTATTTCAAAACTAAAGAATCAATTACACATTTCGTAAAAGCGAAATTGTATTATTACAATATATTTAAAATACACACTACATACAGTATAGTAGTTTAATGGGTCAATGTCGATACCATGACACCATATTTGTGTCGCCACCTTGAGTTTGAACACCATATAAGGATCATAATAGTTATTTTCCTTTCATCTACACAAAAGTAAACAGTAGAAAGGATAAGATTCAATTCACCTAGCAACAACTCGTGCAGTCGAAAGAAAATACTGCCTATAGCTCCGCCTAAAAGCGGTTAACACACGATTATATGAACTATTTCCCTATCTTAACTAACCTACAATAATTCTACAATTTTTCTCTCATCTTTTTGTTACAGAAACACTACCCGGGAAATTCAACAGTCTTCCCACACGAAAGAAACATCGCAAAGGCAGCACTGAATCTGTAAATAACGTTCACCACAATCACGAAGAGAGTGCAGGCAAATTAACGCGTAGCAACAGTCGCTCACAGAAAGAGAAAGGTTCACTGTTTAACCTCTTCAAACGATCGACAGAGAAAACAACACCAGATAAATCATCAAAGCTAAAAAGAAGTGTAAGTGATGCCTCAGCACTGAAATCGCGAACAGCAACAACAACAGGCCGTAGATCCAGTAGCGATTCAATTGACAGCGGAAAACACAACTTTGTCACAAAGAAAAATCAACTGTCACCGATAATTGAAGTAGCCACACCACGTGACGACTATTTCAGTGATGCCAACCTGTTCAACACGAAATCGAAACAGTTGAATGAGAAATGGACGAACAACAATGAGAACGAGTACGCGAAAGGCGGTAAAAATGGAAACAAACTTGATAAGAATAAAGCCAATGATAAAAACAAAGAGAATAAAGCTAATTCAACACCGAGTGTGAAAGAGCCGTCAAAAAAGAAAGGCGTACGGAATATATTTCGAAAAGAGAGTAAAAAGTCCAAAGAACAACCGAAACGTGATTCGAGAACTGAGAAGAAAAAGAATCTAAAGAATTCGATAAATAATAATATAGTTGTTGAAGAGAAACGGCGAGATAGTGTAAAATCTATTATTTCGGATCATTCCGAGGGCGATAGGAATATCATACAAGAACGTATTAAATCGTTTGAAAAGTTGAATGACAGTTCGGACAATATGATTCATTGTAGCCAACAGCCGCCCGAGAAAATCCCTCTAACTCGAGGGAATAATGTGGATAAAATGGTTAAGAAGTTGAATAACAATAAGAACTCGTTGCCGCGGATGACAAGTAATATATTAATCACACCCTCGGAAAATGTCGGTCACAATAATAATCAACCATTTTCGTATACACAACCACGAAACGAAACGGAACTTGCCGATAATGTGCCATCTAGTCCAGTGGTTTATGCGAAAATTGTGTCGGGAGCGGAGAATGCCGAAATAAACGGTAAACACAAACAAACCGTACATACATTCTACAAGAGTCGTAGGAAATATTTTCCTCACTCTGATTCGGACGAAGGTTTAGGTTATGAGGAGAATTCATTTAACACAAAGTATGAAATGAAAGAACCGAACAGTGTTCAGCATCTGGAGAATAAAGAGAATAAACATGACAGTTCCGGGTATATGGATGAGTTTCCGATAACGCCCCGGTATAAATACATTCCTACCAACTTTGGTGACAGCGAATATGAAACGGATCCGGTTAATTTGGACTCGTCCGCCAGGGGGCAAGCGGACGGAATGGATTCGAAGCGCCGTGAAAGTTTGACGGAACCACATGTGATCAATGATCATGACGGCGGGCTGTTTATATCGAATGGTAGAAGTAATTTAAGTTACCGACGGGATTTGTTAGAATCACGCATTAATTCGCGAAGATTGGGCGAAAAGAATTCAACGCTGAACCGAAGTTCACCGGAGATTTTGCATAAAATGCACAGTCCTGTTGTAACGCGAACCGTTACAGAAATACGGTCATCGTCTAGGAGACATGGCTCAACTAGTCCTGTAGATATTAGGAGTGACACCGACAGACATCTAGAGAAACATGTGAAAGAAACACACGTTGTGCATACAGATTCACGTCAACGTTTCGAATATGAACAAATCTACGATTGTGCGAATGAGGTGTACGATAGTAAACCACAGACGGTACTATCGCCAACGACATATCATCCGAGCGACAATATCAACAATGCTTTCAATAAATACAAACAGAAAAGCGAGAAATCCACCATGTTGAAGGATAGAGATTATTATAAGAGTACACCGGATATACACAGTGATGCTTATGATGTGCCGTATAAAAATGGTCACCATTTTGTTTCGGAAACGTATCACGATTCGTTGCGCAGACATAAACATAACGGCACAACGGAGGAGACGAGTAAGACGAAGAAGAAATATTTTGTGCATAGCAGAGAAAGGAAAGACAAGTACGGAGATTCGGGGATTGTGAATGATATAAACCGAAGTCCTGGGGATAATGGTAAATCACCACATCGCTCCAATAACGACAGTGAAGACGAGGGATTTGCTAGTTCGTTGTTGATAGCGAGCGAGAAACAGCATACGGAGGATAATTTCGATACAATGAACGGGCATCAACGGAAAGGATACGATTCGGACAAGGAGGCAAGGATGTACGGCAAAGATCATCATCATCATCAACAACAACAACATGAGACGTTGTTTAGAAAAAAGGAAGGGCATAAAAACAAACACGAATACGTGCACAGGGAACGAAGTATTGATGATGGATCACATTATGATCCGAGAATAGATAAAAACTTGGACGGGAAGCGGGAAACAATGAAACCAGTGGAAAAGAAACCACCGAAAATGAGTAGTTTAGAAAAGGTAATTTAAGTACTGACTGTCTCACAGTATAGGTTATAGTTTTACTTATGCCATTATGTTGTTTCAGATGAAAAAGTTATTTAGTCGTGATTCCAGTAAGAAGAATAAAACCAACACTGCTGATCGACCGGATATGGTGCGTGAGGAATATTTGCGAGCGAGGTATAAAGAGTATCGCGGCAATAGTCCTGCGGCTGATAAACATTCGAGTAAAAGTAGGGAACATCTGGATCGTATTATAGACGATAAACATACGGGTCGGAGTCGGGAATATCTTGAACGATTGGAGGATAAACATTCGAGTCGAAGTCGGGAATATTTGGATAGGATGGACGATAAACGTGGGAGTAGAAATAGGGATACAGTGGATGCAAAACATGATAAGAACAGGGAATACGTGGAGAAAGACGAGAGACACAGAAGCCGTGAATATTTAGACAGAGAAGATAAACATGGGAATAGAAGCAGAGAATATTTAGTTGATAGAGAAGACAAGAATACACTTAGAAACCGGGAGTACATGGAGAGAGAAGACAAAAATACGATTCGAAACCGGGAGTACTTGGATAGAGAAGACAAGAATACACTTAGAAGTAGAGAATATTTAGATAGAGATGATAAAAATATATTAAGAAGCCGTGAATACTTGGACAGAGAAGATAAACATGGAAATAGAAGTAGAGAATATTTGGAAAGAGAGGAAAAATCTTCCAGAAGTAGAGAATACACACCGGATTTCAGCAGAAACAGAGAGTACTTAGATCGGGAAGATAAAATTATGAGCCGCAGTCGTGAATATCTGCACAGTGAGAATAAACACTTTAGCAAGAGCCGAGAATATCTGGATAAAATGGACGACAAACATTCCAAGAGCCGCGAGTATTTGGATAAAATGGATGAACATCATTCAGAGAGCAATAAACACCATAGTCTCAATTCTCAGGTACATTACATACTTGTATATAATATACTTTAGCTATTGCCTAATTAGAATCTTTACTAGCTAAAAGCATAATCGGATATGTTTGTTTATAAAATATTTTGTTGCAGCCAATTGATTACAGCAATAGAAGACGTGTATCAACGCCCAGTCCGAGTCCACCGCGACAACTGAACAAACACGTGGAGAAAGTAAAAGACAAAGCAACACATGACGGTTGGTTTAAATCATTAGACCGTTTCTCGCTGAAGAAGAACAAAACTGAAAAGGTAAACTGATTATTACACAAATCTCATTACACTGCGAGGTCCAATGCAGAAATAACAATATCGACTCGTATTACTTTTGAATGTAGAGTTCTTTCAAAACTAATAGAAATTTTGAGGTTAACTGTCATATGTAATATTTTGCACATTTAAATCTTGAAATATTGTTCCAGATTACGAAAGACACTCTCAAAGACGATCAGCCCAAAGATTCGCATCCACCACCGACGAAGAATTTAAGATTCTTCGGTGATACCGACACGGAAACGAACGATAGTGTTCGACGTAAATCATCATTCCGCACGCGTACAGATGCACAAACATTCGCCACATCAACACCTGCTGCCAGGGGGCGCTCGCAGTCAACGAGGAACTTGCACAACATCTCTGAAGAGTTTGACAACAGTACAGATTTGTTGCACAGTAATAATAATAATTATAGGTCTGTGCAGAATATACCGGAATCAGATATGGATACGAAAGCTAGACGAAGTGCTGGCAAGTCTCCCGTAGTAATTGCACAGCGCGACAAGATGAACACACTGAAGATGAAGAACGACCGCAGGAACAGGAAGAAAGTGCGGAATGAAGCTAGTTCAGTGGAGAGCAGTATAGAGGGCGACAGCAGTCAGCGGAGTGTGGTGTATCTACATGCAGCTACAGGTAACCTACAAAATATACATCTATTTCGTCTAATAATTGTTCTTAGTTACATTTTTACATATATATGTGTGTGTGACGGTATAAATGTTCTGCCTTACAGTCGGTGATATACCCGGCCCGCACTATCTCTCAAAAAATGGCCGCCGTACAGAATCTACGGGCACCATGTCCAAGAAAACTCTGTCCAGATCATTTTCCGTGCTCGCTCCATGGAAGATGCGTGCTCCGAACGAGGACAGTGAAATCGACTATTCCTCGTCAACGATGAAATCAACGAAAAGTGGCAGTCGTCGTGATCAGAAAACAAGTGATAAATCATCCAAGGACACGGCAAGTAAAAACGGGTACACGCTGAAACGCAAAACGAAATCCAAGGAGGCACTGACGCATACGTTAAGTCGAAAGTCAGAAGATAATCTGACACGAGGTGGCGGTGGTGGTGGTTCAACATTGTACAAGAAACGCGAGAAACAACCGAACGACAATAACCGTTATGCGAAGGACGATAAGAAAATGTCAAAGAAAAGTATGTCTGTAGAATCACTGGGACATGATAAACACTCATTGAAGAAGAGGAAAGATACGAAAGTTATTTCACGATCGGTTTCGTTACCGCGCGATACAGAAAAATCAGCCGGATGGTTTAATACAAGTAAAAAACGGTAAACGTCCGCCATCTTGTAACGAAGAAGAGGAAGAAGAAACAGTGATGGAAATGGGAGGGAGACTTTATAAACATATATACATTTAAAGTTGGTATTCTGTATATCTTATAATTAAAAATAATGTTGTAAGTTAGAGAATACCAGCGAAATGAAACTATGACAATATCAAATATTAAAGGGTACCACGAGGGGGGTTAAGGAATATACACTGTCTCCCCACTAATTAGATATTCCATTTTTATCACTGATTACAATTTTAAACACGCGTACCGTATTTTATACGTACGTTTCTACTAATTAAAACTTGCCGAATATTTTCATTTGAATATAATAACACTATTTGCCAATTAAATTTGTCTATACACACACACACACACACACGCGCGCGCGCGCACTAATTCATTATATTTTAATTTATTTTTATGCCATTGTAGAAATTTCAAACACTAAATTGTTTCAAATAGATGTTAGTTCATATTAACAAATCAATAATTTTGCTTTTCTATATTGTGTTAATTGTTTTATACATATATGTAAGAAGATTAACAAAACGAAGGTTTTTCTTGTATGTTTCCTGCAAAAAATATACTAATAATTAATTAATTGATTAATGTTTGCCATAAAATACACAGATGACATTTGGTTAAGAAATTACAGTAAGTCTTAGGTGAACATAACCTTCAAATCATTTTGACAGTTGTCAAGGTTATTATGTCGTCTGTGTATGGTACTTACGGATTTTTTTTTTGTAAATAATTTGTTCTTGGGGGCCATCAGTATAGAATTCGCTGTGTACACATTGCATATATACAGAGAGATTAAATAGTTACCACACGTCAGAACAAAGGTTTGTTCAATCAAACTTTGCAAAAAAACAATTGCTTTTTACTGTCGATACAAACAATTTGCAATCTGTAATAATAATAATTGTTAAATATTCATATTTCTTTTGTAACAAACATAATTCTATAAATAAAAAAAAAACCATAACGAGGATATTTGTGTATTATTTGTATTGAATAGGATTCTAGAATTTAATCTAGTTTGGTTTCTAACCAAACATACGATAATGTTTTTACATTAGATAGTACGATGATTTTGTTTTAATATTTATTTATTTCATTGTACATGTATATATATATAGGTATATTTGTTAACAGGAACGTTGGTCAAAATTAATTATGAACCATAAACAATAATACACCGTCACCATTTACCGTGTTCCAACCAATCAGAAACTGCAAAAACACAAACCAATTACATCTGGTGACAATTTCCTAAAGTACGGAGGCAAATAGAACAGTGTTACCAACAACAAAAATAATAAAATGTTCTACTGTTTGTTCACAAGCCTTTAGCTATTTAGGTTATACGTTTTTTAGTATCGTCAAAATATCATTTTATTTCTATATATTCAATATGTATCAACAATACTTGAAACTGTAATTTTCAAAATAAACATTCTCTTCATATAAATAAATAAAATACAGCTGTCAATTTTTTTCAAAACATTATATATTGTTTATTTATTCTTAGTTTAAGTATTGTTGGTATAACTGCGAGACAATTTGCTAATATATTTTTATTTCCATACAACGTAACAATTTTCAAAGACGTACGTTAATTCTTACTAACCGTTGAAACATTGAAATCATGTACAATTATCATATATTCGGTACTTGTTTCCTATAATACTAGGAATTATTGTAATTTGCGCTGCTGAACTGGATTCCTAGATCTTAGGAAACACAGATCACACTTTTTTCTTTCATATTGTTGTATGATTTCAAGGTAGAGGTTAGTAAATGGCTTATAGAAGGATTACATTTAATATCTTGCACTGCGTGAGTGGGTAACATGAAACAAAACAAACACACTAATATACAAACAGTTCAGGAAAGTGTTGTTCATAGACTGGTACGGCCGAGTTATTGTTCTTATTCTGATCCGTTGCAGTGCGCGTTGTATCCAAGTTGTTGGACAACGATTTGAAGATTTCATTGAGTTTATTTTGTAAAATATCGTGCTGTAAATATTAAACAATCATATAATTTCTCTGTGTAGAGAATAAATATAGTTTATATATGTGTTCAGAGAAATACAAGTTACGGCTGTCAGAAAGTATTATACAAAGATTGTACCTTCGGCTGTGTTCGGCGCATTAGTTCGTTAAACGGCGCCGTTCGGAATGTTTCGCTGAGCTGTTGTCGTTTTTCGGCTTCTTCTTCGCGTTTATTGTCACTGGATTCGGTTAGAACGCGTTTCATACTTTCGAATGTTAATTCCTCTTCAGGTGTTTTCTGGAAACGCGGTATTTTATTATAGTTTATTGGTATTACATAGTGACATTTCAGTTACGCAATTTGAAATTCATATAAATGTAACTTTATCATTGCCGTGTGTATACATTTGAATCATAGTGAGTTTATTCTACATTCAAATTTAAATTCTATGTAGGTAATAAACTCATTGTCAGAAATTTCTTTACAAAAATTGTCTCGGCAGTTAAAGTGTTAATAATTGAAATTATATAAATTGAAAACATAGTTTATAAGCGACTATAGGCATTAGTGGTATGGATATAGAGAATTGTATATTTAT
>JAGJTL010005648.1:959071-969381 GCA_022063505.1 Calosoma granatense
TATAGGAAATATCATGTTAATTTTTTCATATAGCGATATTTCGTTCCCGATTGATTTGAGATCAAAAGTGTAAATATAAAGCTTGTTCAGAATGGAAAACTGAATTCAATGAGCCTAAAATTGTTGTTAAAATATCTTTTTGTCACAAGATATTAAAGATATAAAATATAGTTATGTATATATAGCCCCTGTATATATTATGTATGTCTGTATATGTATGTGTGTGTGTATGTATGAATACAGCTATATAAAACACTGGACAACAAGCGGAGCGTACGTAATATTAAACATGCATGTAGCAGAATGAAATATCAAGATATATACAGACAACTTGATCATCTAGTTGTGTTCCTTTGAAAAAAAAAACACACACACACATATACATACATAATATATACAGGAGCGTACTGGTCCGGATGCCCACATGGAATTTTCATGTGGGCCGAAATAATTTACATGTTCCGCTTGCTCTGCTCGTCAGATTTTTTTATATACAGGGGCGTAATGGTCCCTGGTGGCCACATAGAATTTCCACGTGGGCCAAAATTACTGACTTGTCAGATATTCAGGTTTTCTAATCTCCAAATTTTCAGATTATATACTTTTGTATTTTGATTTCCAAAGCCTATTTTGATTACCAGTCTGTCTGTGAATATACATATGCGGATATTGAATCAGTGGCGTAGACAAAAAAAAAAGACAAAGGGACTATTTTAAAAAATAAAGTTTATGATATAAAGATTTGAAATTTATTTTTTGTTATTTAGTGTATTTGAAAAAGTGCATTAAAAAATAAGTAAACAAAGTTTCAAATTCTAATATTCCTATGTATGTATACGAATGATAAATATTTGTGTACGCATGTGTGTGAAACCGCACGTCATGGTATATTAGTACACCAGGGGGGTGGGGGGTCTATGCTCTCCCGTTGCCCCCCCCCCACCCGAGGCGGTACATTAGATCTGACAACATGTAATCAAACATTTACCCATCTCTATCATTATATTAACTCATATCAGTACAAATTACTCACCAAAACGTCGCGTATACCGCCTGTGAGTTTGAAACTAACATAACCTATATTTCATTCTTTGTACTAAATATTTCATTATAAAAATTATCAGTAAACTCCCTGTACCATAAACTGTCTTATGTCCACCAATAGTCTAGCAGCAAAAACAATGTACATCTCTGCGCACGCGCAAAATTAAAATAAATATGTACGCCTGTTTTATGATAGAAATCCGAGTACATACATATTATAAGGAAAATTACAGATCAATTTCTAGTTTAGTGTACGTAGTTTTATTGAAATAATATTGCTGTCCCGTAATTCTCAACAACTTTCTATGTATATTTATTACACAATTCACTGGCTGTTTTTTTTATTTATGTTATTCCATGTTTTGTTCTCTAATAGACGGTAAGCCTACGTACGTATGTTTTCAAACCAATCAAACATCAAATGTTTTAACAATACTTTTGGTTTCCATAGATACGTACCTTATCTTAACGACCCGTTGTAACATACGCGTGTAAGTGTTAGCTTCAAGAAATAGAGACATTATATAGAAGTTATGTCATTCAATTCAATTGTCAATATACGAACGTGTATAAACATGTTATAATCTAACATACATTTGCCGGTGTGTGTGTGTGGTACGAGAGAATGTCAAAAATGTCACATTGAAACATAGAAATGTATAATGTTACAACTTGAATAACAATGGTACGTCAATCTTTTAAGGTTATATTCTAAGAATACAAATTTTGACATCAAATTAGAATACAGTACTGAAATTACTTACTATTGATCAGTCGACAATAAAATGTACGCGTGAAATTAGTTTTAAGTTAACGTTCTACAGTTAATAAACGAACCGGACGTATATACAAATAAACAAATAGCGTTTGGTGACGTTTACTGTTACTGATAATTGGCAAAAGTTCAAAATTATGCCGCTAGAGCGTAACGGAAACTGTAGTGAAAGAGTTTCAAGGCGAACCGGTCGCCCAAAACTCTTATGTCAATAAAATTTCCCGAATGTCTGTGAAAATTTCTACTTAACTGAACAATTCTTTATATTTTGTTACAGATGGATCAGACTGCTGGCATTCCTAACATTTCTCCAAATTATATATGCTCGTAAGTATTAATTATTATTTTATATCGAGAGCTCAACTTAAATCCCTCACATCAACACAAAATATCGAGTTAGTTCCCATTGTAGCACTAATGTTATGAGAAGATAATTTCGTTTCGTTATTATTTTGTTTTAATTCGTGGATTTAAACTAAACCCGTATCCTAGGGCATAATTTTGAAGTAAACAAAATTATATTGTCTAAATTCATTGATTGTATGCTGTCAACGGAGATGTAATTTAAAATGTCTGATGATTACATGATTTCTACAATTTTTCATGAAAATCACTCAATTTAGTAAGAAAAATACTTTCTCTTCTTCTTCTTTTTCTGTATTTTGTACCTTGCCCCCCCCCGTAGGACTGCACTGCTACAAACGCTGTATGATCATAAAATATAACTGTAATAGAGAAAGATGGCAAGATGTCTCTCTCTTTGAATTAGTCTCATGTCAAAGCGAGAATATATATATAATAAAGTGGAACGAAAACTAAATACAAACAGCCAAAGAAATACTGTACACCTCTGTCTGTATGTATATGTAGATGTGTAGGGTTTAGTATGAACAATATTTAACTGGTTCAACTTTAAAGAATCATCCGGACTAGGTTATGTAGCCTGTAGCACAAGTTTCAATTAGAACTAAATAAATTACAAGCGATAAATAATTATTTAAACATTTCTTTATACATCAGCGATGACAGGCGAGTCTACAGTTCAAAGATAATTAAAATATTAATAATATATTTACACAAACCTTCTACTACTAATTATTTCTTTCTTTAAACAATTAACACTGCCATCTATCAACGTGAACTGAAGTACTCATTAATTCTTCTTCTTCTTACATGGAAATGTAGTGTTGATTCATGCTGTGCATTGAAACTATCGCAACATAATATTAAAAACTAATAAATTATGTCAATAATTTCTTGTATTGTTTTTATAAATGCTAATGTTGGAGTTCAGTGTGAATTAAGGTGTTTTTTTTTTAGTTGTATTTTGTCACGAATCGAATGATTGAATTATGTTTGACAGTTGAGGTTAGGTTTATTCAATTAACATTTAATTCAATAATAGTACGACGATTTCTCAATGAATCTTCAATTATATACAGTGTTTAATTATAGAAAATTATTGGTCACGCTTCATATGCAAACAATAGAAAATTATAGCCTTCGAAATCGTTTTATAATTTAACAATAAATACTCATACATAAGTCTATAATTTAACATACAGAATAAATAAATTAATGTGTGTAGAATAAATATAATTATGAATTAACATATACTTTGTTAATTCATTTAGAACGATATACTGTAGTACAAAACTTGTCAACGTTGAAGTTTGTATTCTGAAACAAGTTGCAAACATTATCATACTTAGTTGCAAAGTTGAAAATTTAAATGAAATACGTGAGATTTTGTACAATTCTCTGGGCACCTGAATAAGAAACCTGCCCTGTATATGTACAGGGTCGGCTTTTATAATTTTAATCCCATATACTTGCTAGTCCGATTTTTACTTCCTATTTTAACAATTTCGCTTTTTCTGCTTTCTAATACAACTTAACTCAACATGCGCAAAGTTGCAAAAATTGTATCTGGCTGAGGGCCTCATTGAACTCTAAAGCCGGTCCTGTATATATGTGAAAAGTTAGTGAATAAAGTGGAATAAATTGTGGACGAAATGGTCGGACGAGTTTTGTGCAAATGTTCTACTAAACTTGACTGTACTTGTTATAAAAAATAGTCGCGCGGAGAATACTGTACACAAAAACATGTTCATGTGTCACTTGTGTTAGGGCATAAAGAACGTACGTGTCTCTGTCTGATACTAAGAAATATCACACAGTTTTTGTTCATGTCAAAAACTTGCAAAAATACACGTAGTGTGCGTTGGAACAAAGTGTTGTTTTAACAAAACAGTATAAGGTGAAATTTGGAACATATTTGATTAACTCTGTTGCAAGACTGTGTGTTTATAATATGTATCAGGTACAGGCGAATGATGTATTATTCATAACATATCATTACTGCATTGCTCCGGGATGTATTGTACTATGCGGGAGGTCCCCCGCCCCCCCGCCAACAATGCATATTGCACTTTACACCCACGCAAGCGCACCGCTGCACTAGTCACACTTCTATATACATTAACACATAGTACAGTATAAATTAATAACACTAACACTTTGACTGCCACGTGTATACATTTGGATAAACATTATAATAGGGTTTCTTCGCTTGAGGAAAATCGGACTAAATAACTTATGCAAGGTTTATCAGTCGAGGTTTAAACCAAATTGATTCGAAATCAACTAATTCTCGACTGAGAAACCAGGCATTAAGTATAGTTTTACTAATTTGAAGCTATCAAATCAAAAATACCGAACTGAAATGAATGCTAGCTTCTATATAAGTAATATTAACAACAACTAAAGCATAATATTTTTACAATTATTTTATAAGTATCTGTCATTTACTATTTTACGTGTATTTTATACTAAACAAACGTGTAATATTTAATAAATTAGAAATTAAACATTGTTTTCATAAAACATATCTGTTGAAGAATGTAGTAAATATTTATATTTACAATAAACAACCATCGAATTCGTTTATTTATAATTTAAGTTATGGAAATTTTAACGATACGTTAAACGCGATACACCCACATTTTTTAAAAGTTCATTCACATTTTATTTTTTTTGCACTTCTATTTTTAACTTCCATCGATGACTAAATATTGTTGCATAAAGTGTTTTTTTAAATATAAAATTTGTGCCATCAACTGTTTTTTAATAACCAAAAGCTGTACGTGTGTGTTCAAGGTATAAAATCATAAATCACTATATTATGATTGTCAATTGTTATTGGATGACGACAGAAGCTTGATGATGTCATTGGTTATGAATGAACCTATCCCTTGTGTACTGGTTTAGCCTAGTACAGAGCCGGTCTTAGGTTATTTTCAAACAATTTCCTTACTATTTTCACACACACACACATACATAAGTGTGAGTTTTGTGCAACTATTTCAAAGGACAAAATTAACAAGAATAATATTTGTAAAATTCTTAAGGCCGGTCCTGTTTACACTTGTTCTAGCTGATGTCACTACATCACTATTTCTGTATTTAATGACGAGAAAGATTACTACCGTCATGTATATATGTCATCCTGCGTATCAAGAGATATATCAGCAAGCAAACAAAAAAACACACATACACACACGCGCGCACACACTTATGGTTTAATAACATATTGCGGAAACGACTGTTATTAGTGTCTGTTTCAAATGTCATATAATATTTGGATTTACATATATGTACAGACAGCCGTGGAGAATCAGATTAGAACATGTTAAAAATAAATGAAGGTTTATTAGGTTATAAGCAAAGAAAACAGTTTAGAAATCATTCATTAACATTTCAGTACTAAAAGCAAGTTTTATCCTAAATAATACCAAAAAAAAACACGTTTGCAATGAAGCTATTACATTGAAATACAATATTTGTAATTGTATTTTTTTCTGACAAGTTGAATTTAGATATGAATCAATATAATTATTTTCAATTTAACTAAGAAAGAAATAGATTCTTGTACATATGAGAGATTATTTTACAATATTCTTGTATATACATATTTGCTAGATTGTAATTTATAAATATTTAACAGTTATATACATTATTACACTAGTTTCTCGTGTTATACTTGCGGATTCATAACACAGATACACTTGGTCCGTAACACATAAATCAAACATTTCAATTATCTCAAGGCTTAACTCATTCGCTCATCCGCAATGTCAAGTGTTAATAGAAATAAGAATGTGATTTCACGAATCAAAACGTACTACATGTATGACCCAATGAATTCGTGGAATATGTTCTTGAATATCTGTTGTCATATTTAAGGTTATACATACGTACATGTCACACACACTCACACACAGGCTATTCTGAAACTGACAGCTGAACAAGACACTATGCAAGATTAAACTAAACAAGCTTCATAAACTACAAATGAACTATTAACCAAATTAGGAGACAAATAAATTGAAACTAAATACTGTTATTAAACAGGCACACTATCTAAAACCGAACTGGCTATGTAAACAAGTGCATGTTGCAGCCTACTTTATCGGCCGGTTTCACCGCGTGAGACCGCCCGCGGTGTTTAAATCGAATGCAAATAGTTATTGCATGCTGCGCGTTGACTTCCGGTTGCTAAAAGCACTATAACGTGACGTTAGAGAAACAAGGATTCTGTATCTTGAACCGTTATACTGTGCCTGTGTTATATTGCAAAGAACGTGTACGATTTATGATAGAATCAGACAGAATATTATAAAAGATACTCCATATTTCAAGTACAAGACTTTGCTATTTACAATTTGCAAACAGTTCAGATTAAAACAAAACTTATTTCATCAAAGATTCAAGTAAAAATAAATATAATATTCATTAGTTTACTACTAAGATTCTTTAACTTGTTTAAGTTAAACGTCATTTCATCACAGCAAGCTGCATATACTAAACATACAGTTTCAAAGTTACAGCAACCAACAACACATTCTCGTCAAGCAGAAACACATGTAGGTGGTAATAACAGCTCTGTATTTTATTTCTAGAATTAAACATAGTTGAAGAAGACGTTAGCGGACCTTGCGCAGGTTACAGACCTGGTGATGATGATCTGTATTCGTCGGATTTCATCAGACAATTCCGACTAGACGTGTTAGAGACACAATATCCTGGTGTGACCAGAGTACGTGGGTCTAATCGTATGCAGACAGCTTATAGATTAGATAAGGATGCTGATCTAACATTACCAACGAGGTAATATACACTTAAACCAGCATTGATATCTCACATCTCCGACAGTTCTTGCTACCAGTAATTTCTGTATTACAGAGATATATTCCCACAAGGCTTGCCGGAGCAATTCTCGTTCATTTGCACATTTAGAACAAGAAAACTACCCAAGAGTCCTTGGCACATAATCCGCGTGACAGATATCGAAACTAAACCACAGTTTCTCATCACTTTGAATCCACGAAAACAGACAATTGAATTCTCTTTGCCAAACTACGAGGGACGCCTTCAAACGCTAATATTTGACAAAGCAAATGTAGATTCTTGAATAATATTATTTGTTAATCTATATTTATGGCGGTATTTATTCTAGGTGTTTGACAAAAACTGGCACAAATTGCATTTTGGAGTGTTCAGGGAACGTGTAATGTTGTATGTTGATTGTGAACAGAGCACAACAGCATTTTTACAACCCAGAGGCCCGATTGACACGAATGGGGAAATTACCGTTTCAAAGTTAGCGAATACAAAACAAACTGTACCGGTATGTATACTAGCAAATTATGTATTATATTGTACAATATAATCAACAATAATTGTCAAATATACCTACGTTTAAAACATTTCCCAAAACAATATTATTTGCTTAATTTTATTTGGGAAACGTCAAATTAATAAATTGTAAATAATACAATCACTAGATCCATGTATGCTTGCTAAGAGAATCATAGCGATTAATTTAGGACAAACATTAGTACAAATTTACTAACGAATATTTTTATGATTTCTAACAGGTATCACAACTGGTAAGTTTGCACAATTCTTAGTTACTTTGCACCAAATAACAATTTCGTAAGAGAATATTAGTTGCATGCATATGTAGTGTTCATATAGTTTGACATTTCATTGTTTTCAAAGCACAACATTCTCGATAGATTAACAGTGTAACACTGTGTTATTGAGAAGGTTGTGGTTTTAGAACTAAGACAAGTCAGTTTTATGTTTAAAGGATAATGGCGTTTCATTTGTTAATTTGCTAGTATATCGCGATGATTTGTTAATGAAATTATCTGTTTTTTAGATTGATTTACAATGGATGGTTTTAAGTTGTGATCCGACTCGACCGGAACGAGAGCAGTGCGATGAAATACCAGTAAGTGTAGTTTTATAACCTAAAATATTCATTTTATTTGACAATCATGAACATTTTGTAGGCACCACCGAAGCCAGTAAGGCCTAGTAAACCGGATACTTGTGAATTAGTGTGTCCCCAGGGACCACCCGGATATAATGGTACCGATGTATGTATACAACTTGATTCAAATATACAATTTGACAGCAAATCTTATTAGCTTTTTGTGCGCAAATATCGAGAAGTTGGAAATGGAAGAACAACAATTCGTTAGTTAAATTAAAATCCACCAGCGGCGCTAGTAGTATTTCGTACTAATATTGACATGTTTTGATTTTCAACAAAGACAGCTTTATTTATGAACAGTTTTATTTGAAAAGACGACCTGCAAGAGTATCAGTTTGAGCAGATAATATTTATTAAGGTTATATATCTGCAAGAGTATCAATTTGAGTAGATAATACTGATTAGGGTTACATTTATATAAACTTGTGAATAACTGTCGACGTTTTCAAGGGTTTATTAGGTGCGCCCGGATTCCCAGGCGATATAGGTCCTCCTGGACCTCCCGGAGCACAAGGTCCACAGGGTGTACGTGGATTACAGGGTGTACCAGGACTTGCTGTAGGTTTTAAGACTTAATATTTCAGCCTGCTCGCATAACCAGCACTGTAATATTGTTGTGTAACTTTTCTTTCAGTATTAGCTGACAACAAATAATAGTTATGTGTAGAGAGAATAGTTTAATACTTTGCACACACACACACACACACACGCGATATTAATAATTAATTAATTGATTAATATACAGGGACGACCAGGTGCGCGTGGACCTATTGGTCCTATTGGAGAACCAGGGTTTCCAGGATTCCCTGGAGCTAGGGGTCCTCCTGGACCGGCAGGAAAGCATGTATGTTAACCTAACACCGTAACACCACTTGTATTTAAATTTAGCACACTTATGACGTAAGTTTCAATTTAAATTCGAAGAATCAAAACCCTGCGCAATATTGAATGCTGTCCCCATTGTAGCATTAATGTTATGCGGGACAGGCTAAGCAACGCGTGTAGTTTCGCTTATATATATATACATATATATATACACATTTGTAGTTCCTTTTAATTTGTAGATTTAAATTGAAACTTGCGTCCTATTAACCCGGTATTGCAGTAATAAAGTTTAATTTCATTTCAACACTTGCACACTTACATAAACAATACATATTTTCACCAATGTATGAAAGATTACTACCAATTTTTAACTACACATTGAAGCACTTGTATTTTTTAAGCATGAAACAATAATGTTAATATACTGATATACACACAAATACATAGATAGATACTTAATCGTATGAATAATATTGATGAAAATGTTGAATATAACAGGGTGCACCAGGATTACAAGGTTTCCCAGGAGTGAGGGGCATTCAGGGATCACCAGGATTACCCGGAACAGATGGCAAGGATGGTTTACCGGGGTTAAGAGGAGAAAAAGTAAATTTCGAAGAACAGTTTAATATAGTCAGTGAAATAAGTAATGCTAATATTGAAATATCTTACTGTAGGGTGAATCAGGACAAAAAGGTGCACCAGGAGCAAAAGGCGACACCGGAGCTATTGGTCCAGCGGGTCCTGAAGGACCTCAAGGCCCTAGAGGACTGCCAGGCATAGGCGGCGGAGGTGGAGAGGGTTTAACAGGGCCGCAAGGGCCAATTGGCCCGATAGGACCACAGGTAAATGTTTTCAAAAATATAAAAACAAATATTTTACAATATAACATGTTAATTAAACATTTGTAACAGGGAAATCCAGGACCGGAAGGACCTCCAGGACAACGGGGTTTTCCTGGAGAACTAGGTGCTCCTGGTGTGCCGGGAACAGATGGAACTCCTGGTCCAAAGGGTTTGAAGGGAGATCGTGGCGAAACAGGGTTGCAAGGAATTAGAGGATTGCCGGGACAACAAGTATATATTCCCGTCATTTATAATGAAACTGGATTTAATGAAATATTTGACAGGGTGCACCAGGTATACCTGGATTACCAGGAGCCCAGGTCGAAGGTGAAGCTGTCCCAGGTCCTCCTGGACTGCCAGGACAACCTGGAGAGGCGGGACCGCCGGGATTACCGGGAACAAAGGGCAGTAAGGGAGAACAGGGTGATATTGGTGAAATTGGACCGCGTGGACACAAAGGTAGGATTATACTTTTATA
>JAGJTL010005648.1:1024673-1053394 GCA_022063505.1 Calosoma granatense
CTTTGATGTTGTGAAGGGTTTTGAATGTTTATTGAAGGTTGAACCAAGAAACTTTATTTAGTTTTGTGTACAACACAATCATTAAGATATAGTTGTATAATAATGTAACATCGATAAAATTTAATTCAGACTCTATATTTCATTATTCTTGTTGTTCTAGGGACACCAATATGAAGAGACCACCTCAATTATGGCTCGTCACCATTGGTAATTATATCTTATACCTCTTTAACAAATTAACCAGTTCAGAATTCTACTAAACTTGCAAATAATCAATAACTATACTTGCACGGATAAATAAATATATATTTAAAATAAAAAACCGAATCTTTATCGTTAACAGAGCGATTTCTAAATCAAATTCGTGTCCTTGCAAGATTTAACAGTACACTATTGCATATAATGTGCATAACAAAAAGATATTATTGCGAAGAATATTTCCTTATTCGCATATTTTTTGCACAATTGCGGTAAAAGCTAACTGTTTAAATTGCCAATGGTCCTATAAAAGTGGTTTTCCTTCGCGCGGACAACATTCTATAAAATCCGCACCTGTATTGAAGCGAGTAGAAAAACGTAGTTAAAAAAAATAAATTTTTATAATAGTAACGGTAAAATAGTTGTACAATTAGAGATATTATAGTATTTAATTTTAAAATCACGCAATATATATACATATATTACCTTATGTACTTGTAGAACAATAATAACAAATAAAATAGCAGATAAATCAAGTATAAAATACTTAGAAACACAATGTATGTCTTCACGGAACTGTAGTATTGTAGATAAAATTAAATAACCTTACATAAATGTAATTAAATAATAATATATAATTCATCATGTAATGTACACTTATATTATTGCTTCAAACTGTTTTTTAATTTAATCTAAATACGTATATATTATGTATGATACACATTATTGATCGTGCATTAAACATTAAATTAATAATTAAACACTAAAGATTACGATTATTACGTGTATCTGTCACTGTAACTTCAGTGCACTGACATTTAACTTAAATAACAAATATAACCTCAAACAAATGTCATTTGTAAGTCAAACTGTATTAACATTATGTGTTTTGTTTCCATAGGTATACTGTGTTTATCGCTCATTCATAGCACAATTTCACTGCGGGCAACGTCGCTTATTTTCTCCAAAACAACCACAACGACAACAACGACATCTACAACGGAAGCACCGGCTGCAGATGAGGTAAATTAACATACGAAATTAAGGAATTTACACGCGCATGCTCTTTGTGTGGTATTTCCGCAAACAACAAACAGTATTACCAACATTTATTTTCCTAAAAGTGAAAATTTTTTTTTGATTGGAAAGCAATCAATATTGATTTACATATATTTTATTAATGATTTTGTATACATATTTGTGAAAGATACTTTCAAGTAATTGTATAGAAAAAGTGAAAGGACTAAAATTATGACAATATCAATGGAGTTTCTGCCATGATGAATATGTAAAAGATTTGTATGTTTTAACCTTCAATTTGAAAAGACGTGATTATTTAATTGTTGTCAATAAATTTCAGTGAGTATTAATAACATTACTGGTTATTGTGAAATAATCAACAGTTAATTTGTAATTTTATTTTAATTAGCATTAAATTAACAACACGTTAAGCTACATGATGAACAATATTTGCGAGTTTAAACATTGGTTATATCTATAAATATATCTACACAAAGAATTAACAACAGAAATTTACTCCAATATAAGAGAAAAATAGCGAAATGGTATATACTCCTTGCCTACTAATCTGTCATGAAAATGTGATATTTCAAATGCCTTTTCCTCAATATACAAAAGTATTTTCGAAATAATTACAACGTTATATTATGTATTTTTTAATTCTAAACAACTTTTTCAAATACACTTTTCCTCTAAAAAGCACTGGGGAAAAAATATTCACACATTTAAAAAATAACCCGTCAAATGCTATGTTCGTTTTTTTTTTCGGGCACTCTGTATATATATACGGACATTATTCTAATGTAACATATGCAAATAGTCAACAAACTTTCACTATCGCACGTGTATGCACGCGCGCACACACGGACACGACAAGGCGAAAACCGAATTAGGGGAAATAGAATATTTGTAATTCCGTGTTCAACACGAAGGCCGCATGTTTACATAGAAAATAACTGTGAACAATACACTGAATTTCATTAGAAACACCCTATTTACAATAATAATTACACTGTTCACTAAATTACAACGCGTTTTATGATTTCTCGCTTGAAATTATAAATTAAAAATTAAATTGTTTTTAAATTCCATTTTCCCATAAATAATACATTTATTGACTGATGAAGTTTGTTTGAAATTTGCTGTTTTAAATGATCTTCCATTGTTTATTGATTCGGTTTAATGTAAAACTTCAAATAATAGATTTATTTTCAAATGCAGCACGATAAGAATTTGCAATATTATACAGACATTACTTTCAACTTAAAATTAATTAGCATGCTATTTACATTACAAGAAAAATCACAAATATAGCTTTTAGCTGGAAAAAAATCTAGTTGGCCGTTTCATAACGAAATGTTGTTAAGTGAGGTTATGTATAACGCTTGTCTTTGTCCTGTGTCATAACTATCACAAGTTAAGAATAAAATATTCGTTATGGCCAGATAGACAAACTAGTTTAACAAGTAATGGTCGTAGTGTGCGGTGATTTGAGAAAGTAGTCCACTGAAAACGGTACGTAACAGTCGCACATTGCTCTGGTATTTTTTCTTGTTTGCCAAACCACTTTAAGCGGTAAACTGTTACGGAAAAACCAGTAAAACAACCAGCTATAATCTGTACCAAGTTAGAAAGGAACAAGTTTGCAAAAATAAACGAGTAACAACGATACCAAAACAAGTGATATTAACATTAGAATCAATTGGTTTCTATGGTAACAGTCTGTACCTTAATTTAGAAATAATTGACTTCAAAAACACACTAGTTTTCGTAATAGCGAAACAATATTTGAGGTTGAAATTATTTACTAGATTATTACAATTCTGAAGTACCTTCAGATTTTATCTCGTTTCATGGTAATTTTTAGGTTAACTTATTTGAAGGTTAATATAAAATTAGATCTGTCAAATATATATATATATCAATATATAATAGAAACACAACACTGCAAGTGTATTAGCTTTATTTAAAATAGTGTTAATAATATTTAGATATATAAGATAATTAATGTTAATGTTAATTTGACAGCCTGTGACACCTACAAGTGAGAGTACGTCAGAAGCTAACGCCACTGTTACTAAACCACCTTTAACGGGTATCCCACAAATCGACTATATATGGGATCCAAATTTGCCTTTCGAACTGAAGAACTACAATCTGTCAGATTATCCATTCTACGACCGTGTACCAGATGATCAAGAAATAGACTTCAAATGTGACGGACTACACGACGGATTCTACGCTAGTGTACCGCACAAATGTCAGGTAACACTATCCATCCATGTTTATAACGTCTAAAATTGTTGATAAGATCACTTTTAACAACATACAGAATAAATACAATAATTAACGTTGACTTGACTTTTACTTTCCACTTGAAATAAAAACCACGCCAACAACAGTTATGAAAACAAACCTTGTTCAACGCGGCTTTTTTTTTGTCATTTTTAAATTTATAAATATATAAGTTCACAATCACTAATCACTTTCTCTGCTGGACAAGTGAAAATTACACTGAAAAAAAAATTACATTGAATAAATTTGTATTGCGTTGCTAATAGATAAAAATGAATTATGCAAAAACAAATTTGTCAAAGTAAAAGTTTTGAATTATTTGTCAAGTAAATACTTGTTAATAAAATTTTACACAAGTTATTATAATAAAACACTCCTTGATTGTTGTTACCCAAAGTTCAGAGAAGAAATAACGATAATTGTATTCTATACACGATACTTCTTGCAAAATATCAGTTAAAAATAACACATGATGTAAAATTAACATTTAACGTATAGGTATTATTCTAACCGCATACACGTTGCATAAACATAAATAATAAACATTTGAACACACGCTTTTTTTGTGTTCTTATTTAATCTTTACGAATACTTGTTTAAGAATACACTTATTTTTAGAATGTGTGAATTATTTGATTAAATATTTAAATATGTGTGAAATTTAGAAGCTTGTAACTATTTGACACCTTTTCGATAATTAAATGTTATTAAATGTAGCCTTCAAATGTAATATTTCACTTTCGATATATACATATTGTACGTACAACTTTGTAACTGACAAGCAAGTTATTTGGTTATATTTGCAGGTGTACCACCATTGCCTGTTTGGCACTAGGTACGACTTCCTGTGTGCCAACTTCACTGCCTTCGATCAGAAGACCTTTATCTGTCATTTTGTCTCCGAAGTGGATTGTATCAATTCACCGAAATACTGGCACAGGTACATACACGTATATAAGTAGGTGTTCCACACAAGGTCAATTTGTCTTTGTATTTTAAAAAAATAAGGAACCAACGTATGATTCAAGGTTCCTGACATTTTTCGCTTCTATTCTGAGGAATAAATTACAATAAAGTAATCGAAATGTTTATGACAATTACAGGTTCATAAGGTGTTGGCATTTGAAAAATATGCAAGATACATTTTTATTAGTAGATTATAAGAATTTTATTGTAGGTGTTCGTTTTAGTTTGAAGTATTTTATGGGTTTTGTTTGTGATAAAAATTATATGAGTTATTACAAAGTGAATTTAGCTGTTTATACTTGTAATATCTGTTATAATTTAATATTTATATTGTACTTTGTATTGACTCAAACTACAATCGATTTAAATAAAGAATAATCTGAGTGTTTGGATGAAGGGTGTATAGGTTATTGTTGATGTTGTTTTTAGAAATGATGCTTTGTACCAAGCGGCTAGCACAACAACACCAAGTACTACTACAGTTCAAGTACCTGTCACCCCGTCACCAGCGCTTATCAACCGGAGGCCTATACCAGCTGTAGGGGGCCGTAGACGGCGTCCATTTCGCAGACGTCGTCCCCAGTACGAGTACTATTATGACGATGAAGAATACGACACTGATCGTGACCGAGATGATTACTATGATGATCCACCGCCACGTGCAGGGGGCAGGAGGAGGAACCGCCCCCGGCCCAACAGACGGCCAGAGTACGACGAGTATGATGATTACCCAGATGAACGGTTCGAGAGACGTGGATCAGGACGCAGAGACGAGGACAGAGAGCGAAGACCGTACGACAGAAGGTATGTTTTTTGTTTTTCACTATTGGCCAATGACATTAATGTAATATTTGTTCTACGAAACTAGACGACCATCCGAAGGAAGTAAGAATAAGGACAGAAGGTTTGACGATGATGAAGAGGATAGAAGATCTACGGAAAGAAGACCGTTGGATGAGAAGAAAACTAGTGACAGGCGTCGACCAAGTGATGATAGACGTGTGGATGATGATTATGATCGCCGTTCATACGACAGACCAAGAAAACCAACGCGTGATCGTTACGACGATGTAGATATTGATCGTCGAACGAACGACCGTCCACGGAAATCAGACGCTGACGATAGAAGATACCGAGGAAAAGATCCAAAAGTAACGGACGATGATGATACGGATAGAAGACCTTACGACAGGCCACGTAAACAAGACGACGATGACAGGCCGCGTGCGAAGGATACAAAATCCGCGTACGACGATAAAGAAGAGCGGAGAACTTATGACAGGCCGAGAAAACCAGCGGATGACGATAGTAACCGAAGATACCGGCCAAAAGATTCGAAATCAAGCGACAGGTCACGCGTGGACGATGAACCAAAAGCGGTAGTTAGACCTACAAGTGGAAGTTCCGTGTATGACAGACCCAGAGCGCCACCGATAATTCGGCGGCCTGTACCACTAGCTGAAAGGGACAAGTACGGTTACAAACCTACGGCCACAGCGAAACCTTTAAAGGAGACAGTCGATGAAGAAGAATACTATGACGAGTATGAGGATGAACCGAGACCGGTGCCAAAAGCAACGCGCAAACCTAGCACAGATTCTCGTGAATCAGGCGAGAGAAGAGGATCGTTTCGTCGAAGGCCACAATCGTCATCCCGGCGGCCTGTAGACGATATTGACGATGAAGAAATCAAGCGACCTGCGCCCAAACGAAGTAGAACACAGGAACGATCAAGAGCCGAACCAACAAGAGTAGCGTCAGGCAGTAAAAAACACAGGGTTGTAGAAGATGATTACGAAGATGAATATGAAGAAGACAAGCCTGTAGGTAAAGGTGACAGTTCAAGAGAACGAGAAAGACCCAGTTTGAGTGTGAAAGAAAGTCGAGATACACCTATAACGAATACACAGGAGAGTGTTGTCAAAGAACGAGATCGAAGTGAACAGAAAAAAGAACCTATAGTGCGGATTGTCAAACGGCCCTTTCTCCCCAGCCGGGGTGGAAATCCCTTCGTAGCGAGGGGCCTCCAGCCTGTAGGAAGCAAAGCCTTGGACATAACACCCGAAACCAATGATAGACCAATCTCAGACGAAAGCGAGCAAAAATTTACCGAACCTGAATCAAAAAACGCGGACGCCAGTTCGAATACTTCTGACAGCGCGAGAGAAAATGAATCTTCTGACCGACCAGCTTTTAGACCTTCAGCAACATACAAAACTGTGGAAGAAGAAGAAGAAGATACACTGTATGAAGATGAATTGAAACCGGTTACAACTAGTAGATCGAGGGGCGAGATTAAACATAAAAATACGTTGCCAAGAACAACGCAGAAACCGAAAGTTCTCGACAATTACCGAAACCCTTTAGACATAAACGAGAATGAATACGATGTTACATTAAATGATGCTCTAAATCCTACCATTCCCAATCTGCCTGTCCGAAATGTTCCTACAGGATTCAGTCAGGGCGAATCAAGTTATCAACGGTCTAGGTTCATCAGTTTGGACAACCCTGCACTGAGTCCGGCCAGTTCGGATTACGTCTATCAAGTAAAACAGCCACAGGACGCACAAGCCAGATATAATCCATACATTACGGTACAACAACTAAACTACAGACACCCGTCGTCAGCATCCGGACAATATTACACGACATTTACACAATAAGTAATTGTTATAATTTATGGTTAAATAAAGTATTTTGTGCATCTCGTATTTTATTTTTAAAACATGGATACATAACAAGCTGTAATGATTTTAAAAATTATTGTAAATAAAAATAATTTTTTATAAATATATGTTTATAATTTTTTTCCTCTGTAAAGAATATGTTAATAGTTATTACGAATACTGAATTTTAATTAATATGTCAGTGTGACATCCAAGTGCTGCGCACATTGTTTCGCGCAGGTCCTTTAAGATGAGTGTGAGATGAACA
This sequence comes from Calosoma granatense, assembly GCA_022063505.1. Classification (NCBI taxonomy): domain Eukaryota; kingdom Metazoa; phylum Arthropoda; class Insecta; order Coleoptera; family Carabidae; genus Calosoma; species Calosoma granatense. Next base: position 1,032,090 of record JAGJTL010005648.1, read on the forward strand.
TGTGTTTATGTTAACCTTATTGTAATTTAAGAACGTGAAAAGTAAATAATATGGACTTTGCTCGCCGACAGTTACTGAAATACGGTTGGACTGAAGGTATATCTATCTATATTACTAATAATTTAATTGATTTAACGCACAGAACTTGAAAAATCCATATGTTTTTGTGCATCTAACCTATCATTGCAAATGTCAAATATTTTGTTATTATTTATTAGTAAAATATAATGTTGTTACACAGAGATTGTGTAATAATTTATAGTTTTAAATGCGTTTCATGTGTTAATAATGTACGAAAATGTTTGTGTAAGTTTTGACAAGTCATATTTGCGTAGTTACAAAGTGTTGTCTGTTCTGCAGGAAAGGGCCTGGGTAAAAATGAACATGGCATGGCTGAAGCGTTAAAGCCAACGCTGAAATTTGATACTACAGGTGTGGGACACGACAGTTCGGAACAGTTTACTTTTAATTGGTGGGAAAATGTGTACAATCAAGCAGCTGATAATATTGATGTGAGTACATACTATACTATACACATATCTTCAAACATTCATAATATAACTTTGCTATTTTGATCTTAGGTTGTAAATACAGAACAGGGTAGTGTTCAAGTTAAATTAAACTCCGACGAATCCGTTGATATAACAACGAAGAAATATTCGTTAAAACATTTAAAGAAGAAAAACAAAAATCTCGAGTACGGTTCGTTTTTGAAAACATCGAAATTGACACCTGAAGGTGTGTTGGATTATGAGGATAAAATTGTAACAACGGATGATACGGTACAAGTTCTGAAGACTACAAATTTGACGGATGATCAATTATTTGCTGCTTGTGGTGGTCGAACAGCACACAAGTAAGTTTTATTAACTTTGTTTTACAAATAAATGTACCTATAATATTATTGTTTTAAGTTGAGTGTACAGTGTAGCAACTGTTTTTTAAAAGTTTGTTTACATAAAGACTGTGAACGGGTTTATGAAATGATTTTAAATGATAAATATCTTTATTTATAGGGGTGCCCGACACGGTTTAAAATTAAATGGGAAATTAGCTCGCATAGAGGAACAAGAAATGTTATTGTTAAAGAAAATGAAACAACGCGCCAGTAAATTAAATGCCAATGAAGTTGTAAAGGAGAAACACAACACATACGAAGATATGACATATCAGTCGGAAAAGAAGAAGAAACGTAACAGGAAGGACAAATGTAAGAAGAAGGAGTATGCGGAAAGTGAACCGGAAACTACTGCGGACGATAGGAAGAAAAAGAAGAAGAAAAAACGTAAATACTCTGAATCGGAGAATGAGGAATTCATTGAATTAGAAGCGGCACGCAAACGGAACGAATACATATGCGAACGACAGATGAGAAAGAAATTGAAAATACGTAAACGCAAGGAAGAACACCGTATTGAGAAAATAGCGGACATGTTTGAGAATGCGTGTATGGTCGATTCACAACCAGACAACAAAGATGACGGTTTTGTAGAGAGTACAAAAACCAAACAACCATTACTACTACAACAAACTGATGATGGCGAGCGACATTTGACGAAGAAACACAAGAAGAAGAAAGCGAAACTGGAACCGGAAGCAAGGAACAGTGATGACGATGGATTTGCCGAATGTATAACGGAAGTTAGTGAGAAACTAATGATGTATAAAGAGCTTAGGAAAGAGTTGTTGGAAGTACAGAAAGATGGCGACGAGAAACGTATATCTCGATTAAGTGATGAATTCGAGAAAACTGTTCATTGTAATTAATTTCACTGGGGTGGGGGGGGGTTCTATTTGTGTTATGTTTCAGATATTTTTTGGTATTTGGTTGAGATGTCTAATGGCTTGTTGTTGTGGGATTCTAGTGTTATTTATAAACGGATTTTGTAAATATTTCATTTGTAAAGATTTCTATACATATATATATATGTGTGTGTGTGTGTGAGTTTGTGTCCAATATTCATGGATTGCAATAAAAATCATTATTTTTTCAAGAATTTATTGCACTTTAGTTCTTTTTTTACATTAAGTTTTATATAATTTTTAACTTTGACAATATTATTATTTTGTCATATGAGTTTTAATCAGTATTGTTCGTGCAATTTTCGCGCTAATTTTGCTAAATTGGAGTATATTAATTTATAAAAATAAAATGTCTAAAATCGCAAGTAATAATGCGCAACAGAAATTTCAATGATAAATAATCAAGACCACAATATTAATAACATATTTTTATTCCTCAGAACTGACATCAACTGTCATTGACAACAAACTGCCGCAGATAATCATCTTCTAACGGGTGCAACTCCCGTGCAGGTATCACAAGTGAATGCAGAGGTGTACCCAGGTCCATTGTTTGCATATCGCTCAACGAGCACACTTGAATCTGTTGTGTACCGGAGCCAACCCTGGCAACGCCAACACAACGACTTTCTTCCACTAACACTGTTCATATTTATACACACGAGAATAAAATGATTGTTTCATAAAGAACGTTAGTGTTTTATTTACATACCCAAAGGTTCACCGGCTGCTAGTTTGTTTTTTATTATCTGGATAATTTGTTGTGCTGCTACACTGCACGACATGAAACGTGGCGGTTCGTATTCTTTCTTCTTTTTCAGTATACTTTCAAAAGTCGGTTCTTTTACACGAATATCTGTAGAAATAAAGTGTGTTGAAGCAACAGTACTTCAAATATATTGTTTTGAGTGGAGTAAGTAACGTTTGTAAACACAAAATTATATTAATCTTGGAAGATATGGATAGAAATATTAATTTTACTACAGCAGCAACAATATTAGAATACAAAATATTTACAAGTTAAAATGCAAAGTTAAAATTTTACTGAAATAGATACCCAATAAACACAATGTATGCAAATTCCGCTCATAATTAGCAACAATCTTATCCATAAAACTATCCGGTTTCCAAGTGTCTGTCCAGAATGGAATGGACACAGTTTCGCCGAAACTATACAACTGCAACCCTGTACATCCAATGGCATTCATAATGGAAGCATTGTGTACAACTTGGTACGGTATTCCCCTCTCTCTGGCGCGTAACACCAAATCTGTATGAGTAGTTGCACCGAAGGGATCACCAACAACTAATAACGCGACATCACAGTTCTGAGAACCTTCCAGGATATCATCAGCACCTTGTTCTACTAAATCACGGTCAGCAATTATCAATTTACGTCCATAATATTCTTCCTAAAAGCAATATGCTTCAGTACCGATTTATAATGCACATTTCGCGAACAACACCTTACCAATTCTTCAACTCCCACGGTTAGAATGGATGTGTATGCTTCTAAATATACTCTGTCACATTTCTTAATTATTTCGAAACCTTTCATCGTTACATCTTTGCAATCTCCTAGACCTAAACCAATAATATAAAACATTTTAACTGGCTTTATTGTACATGTGACACTGACAGTTTCTTAGAGGTTAAGTAGTGATATGCATTCAAGCATGGCTTTGACAGCTGTGAATTAAAAAAAAAGTTAAAATTATCCTTATATTGTTTATAAAAATAAATTTAAAGTTTATTTTTTAGAAAACGATACTGCATGTATAAAAAGTAATTTAAAAATAAGGGGATACTGTTGCAGCTATCCCATATAAAAATACTGTGCAGATACGTACTGGCCCACATACCGTCAACCAAAATTTTTATTCAAGATAATCTATTCTAGTTATATACTCTAATGTTCGTATTGCAAAGTTTGGCGTTCGTTAAACGAATTAATTTCGTAAGTTGAGGCACTCATATACAAACATATTTACTTAAAACACATTATAGGTATCTTCATTTGTTTGTATTTTTGTTTAATTCTTGATTTTTCCGTCAACCTATTGTTTATACGCGGCTAGTAGTAGGGGGGCGGCACAGGTAATTACTCTGTCTACGTCACACTCTAGTCGCACTTGCATAACGCTGTCTCGCTTGCGTGCGCTGACGAGATGCCTTCAGTATAGTGTACGGTACGCCAGTATGAACTAGGTGCGCGATGGAACTAACAAGCTCCACAATATAATTGTTGATAATTCATTTATAGTTATTTGAAGGTAAATAAAAATCAGTATATAATTTATCAGTCACATTTAATTTTTTCATATTACAGTAAAAAAGAATTTGTTGTAAATATATAATTATGTTACAGAGGGTTTGTTTTTTGTATATCAAGGCGATATAAAATTCACTTATCACTTTCATAATTAATTAGTAATTATGTCCAACCGAAATAATAAATAATAATAATAGACGCATCACAATATAAGTTGATATTCATAGTTGTATATATATATATGTACGTACGTACGTATAAAAACAACAGTGTGATGCTATGACACTGTAATAAATGTGTGATTCTCTGAAAATGTATTTTATTCACGTTGCACGTATCAACTGCACAATATAGTATTATGTCACTTTATTTCAAAGTTAACACTAAACGTGAATAAACGTCATAATTTCATAACCTCACATTTCTATGTATGTATATATAGTAAAGAACAATGACATTTGTGTGACATTTTGAAAGATGATAACGATTATTTGGCACTATAAACATCAACTTACGAAATTATAATAAGGAAGAACTAAAACATTATTGATGATGACACTTGTTACTAAAAAAATATTATTAAAAAAATCTATATACACGAATCACGAGTAGTGTATGTATGTATGTGTGTATGCTCGGTCCGTATATATATATGTATGTATGTATGTCAATAGGCATATCAATAAGAAAAACTTAAAAAATACTGAATAATATTAAAGCACAAGAGATAATTAATTACGATGTATAACTATTATTAGTTAATAAGATGACAGGCGATTCTCATTTATTTAACATACATACATACGTACGCATGCGCAGTATTAAAATATAAATTACATAAAGCTGCCAAAAATGTATGACAAATTATTACAAATTAACACATACGTCTGTATGTATGTATGTATGTGTCATTTGTAAGAAGAAATATATCGAGAGATCGATTCGATACACATGTGTACGTATGTATGTATATAATGTATTATGTTTTGTATAAATAGCTGTTGTCAGTTTTTTTGTTGTTGTTGTTTATACAATGTGTAACCCTTCTTATCTATCTATATTTCATTGCAATACTTAGTATTTATTCTGTATTACACAATTAACAGTTACCAATTGATGAATGTTGTTTACAATAAGTGATGAGGTATATATGCCTTGTTGTACATTTGTTTTGGCGCTCTCGCAAACAAAAGACATTCTGACGGCTAATTTACTCCCGTATATATATTCTTAAATTAGAAAAAACCTATATGATATTATTGTATTGCAATTTGTTTTCATAAATAGATGATGTAATGAAATGATTCACGAAATGCAAATGAAATGATACATTTATATAAAAATATATGATGATCAACAATTTTAGGTTATTTCTTGGTTAGTAATTGATTACTTACTGAGTGCTGTATGTGATTTGACATTTGTCATCATATGTAATGTTCAGTATACACATCATTCTGATTGATTGTTCTCCAACAATCATAACAAATGATAATTGTTAATTATACAACACACGAATCCTTGAATATTTAACTAACTTAACCGCACAACGTTCATTTGCACAAACACTCCATTCGTAATAGCGAGTCTTGCATTCACAGTTCACGTTCATTCATATTACAGTGTAGGCAACATAACAACAGTGGCAAGAATACTGGATAAACTGGACGCTAGAGAATGCGTATATTGTGACAAGATGTATTGAATAGATAACCTACAAACCGCCATGACACTTTGGCGCGCAATGCATTCTGGGTACAATATGGCACTAGGTAGGTGATGATATTTACAATAACTATATAATAATATTTTAGGCCAGCATAATATATTCGATAAATGTCATTCATTGTAAATAAAATACAGTTTCCTAGGTACATACATATTAATATAACCTCAATATATGTATGTAACGTCAAAATACTTAGGCAAGAAGTAAATAATATTTAATATTCAAGATATTCAGTACTTTTTTCCGATTATTTGCCGTGGGGGTTATTTTGGCAGCTATTTTATTGCGAATAATGTATTACCGTACACAATTGTGTAGTGTATGTATGTTATCTATTCAATACGACAAATCACATGCACTTCTCATGTATTTTTGAGCTGACGGTTACGATATAAATAATTGTAATTTGTTTGACTACTCCTTTGTTTCATTCTCTATTCTGTAATACATTGCTGAAGGTTTCTTAGCAACCATATAACTATGTATATCGGTGTTGTTTCAGGAGTTGTTAAACATAGCCGCAATATTTTATATCTATATACAGAAGAGAAATGAACGTATATTCCGTCGTTTACAGTGGCTGACGTACAATTTTAGGGGTAAACCCATAATGGAGGTAGGAACATATACCCCTCTTGTTAGGCACGCCTCTGACCAATAAACACTACACAAATTAATTATTCCATTACAATTTTCCAGCTCAGACACAAGAACACGCACTTTTCGTTTCACCAAAAGCAGTACATCGAGATTTATAAAGAGTTTCACGAATATATATATATATATATCAATCTTTGTCTCCATAATATTCGTAGTTATGAAATTCTTTTTTCATTTTTCTTATCAAAAATTTGGTGTTCTTTTTAAAATCGTACCAACGGCGCGCAAATAAATTTTGTTGTACTTTTGTCTTTCTCACACGCACAGATTCACTGTTTTTTGTTTTTTTAAATAAATAATTTCGATTAAAATTAAATAGCCCGCTAATATCTTTCTATTCGGTGGTGTGAAACACAGAAAATATAAATTTTTTTCCAACTAAATAATCGTCGAATTGTTAATATCACTTTTCTAAGTTATTTGTGTGACGGGAAATAAAATTATTTAAGGATTCCATCCTTGTCGTAGCATGTGTGTGTGCATTATGGATGAAAACTGTCAAAAAACTGTTTGAATGTTAGAGGTTATGTTTACTACTTGTGCCCGTGCATTTGTTGTAATTGGTTGTCACTTGGGATGATGTATGGCGTATAGTATGCGCGTTATACTTTTGTGTTTGCACTTTTGTTTAATAGTTCACGCTTGCGCGTTGCTATAGTTGTTGTTCTTAACCCAACTCGAATTCGGATGCAGTGATTGCGTTCAAATCTTTCATCAACCCTTCCAGGTTGGCCATCTCCTGGTTGAGCTCCTCGGTGGAGTAGCTGGGCGCCAGCCGTTGCACCTCCTCGGCAGTGTGCGGCGGAGGATTGGAGGCACTTATACGGGAGGTGGGCGTGCCCTGGGGCACCAGCGACGGGGCCTTCTTGTACGGTGACGAGTTGGGTCGAACTGTTACTAAAAATTGGTTAATTTGTGTTTGTTTTATTTATATTTGTGTAATAATAGTATAAATTATTAGTGTAATAGTATGAAAATACTGTTGCCAATCTTTAATATCAAACTGTGAATAATTAATAATTATATAAGATCATTGTATTTCGCGGAATATGGAAGAAAAAATTGTATATCAACAAATGAATTCTAATAAATTTAGCAAACTGTTATTGTAGTTTATTTAGTAGAGTATGTATTGTTTAGATTTCTAGTTTATACAGCAGAGTATGTATTGTCTAGATTGCATGGCTAGTTTATACAGTAGAGTATGTATTCAACAGATTGCTTTGCTAGTGTATAAAGTAGAGTATCGATTATGTAGATTGCTGTACTTACCGACATGTTTAGGCTGCGGTGTACCTGGTGCTGACGTGGGTGGCGGTGCTGGTACACTGAAACTCTTCAGCGGATGTCCCTGTAAGCGTTTACCGCTTCCCTGTCCCTCCGGTATAACGTTCATACCAGGTGCGTACGTGGCGGTAGGGGGCACTACAGGCCCTGGGCCGGGTCCCACAGCTACCACCGGTGGTGGTGGTTGGTTCACATATCCACCGCTGGGCGGCCCCGCAGAGCTGATACTGTCGTACGCACTCTGCATAGCGTACGGATTCTCTGCAGGCGGTGGCTGTACATTGGCCATTGCATTCTGGTCGATGGTCACGTGGGCACGCGATATGGTGTACTGTGTACGGGGGTAGGGGGGACGCGTAGACACGCCCATCTGCCCCGGTATCTCTGATTGGACGGGCTGGTTGAGGGAGGTAGTGGTGATGGGCGTGGCTGTAGCTATGGCTATAATACATTAACATATACATGTATATATATATATATATATAGTTTTTTTTTAAATATGTAGTAAATTACGGTATGTAGGTATATATATACAGGATGCCCATAAAAAAAACCGAACATAGCAATTTACGGTAAATTTTTTTCCCAGTGCATTTTAGAGGAAAAATTTATTTGAAAAAGTTGTTTAGAATTTAAAAATACATAATATGACGTTATAATTATTTCTAAAATGATTTTGTACATAGAGACACTTTGTTTTTACTAACTTTACACGATATCAAATTTAGTTTAATAAAATTATCATTACACTCAATGACTTTACATAACAATATTAGTTAATAAAATTATCGTCAGATGGCCCTTGCCGCGTCTACACAAGTGACACACAGGTGTGCCAACTTAAGGATAATGTCCGGACAACGCCGTATCATTATCAGTGCAATTATATCATCATTCAATATACGTAATACATTCTATATATATTTAATTTTGTATACACATTATTTCAATAAAATAGTATACACATTATTTCAACGTACCGCTATATTTAAAGACAAATATTACGTGCTGGTTTTTATAAATCAATAAACAACAATAACAAAGCGAAAAATAAAAATTTGCGCGTGTGGGCAAAGCAAGTGTACTTACGTTCTCGAGGCGGTTTCGATTCAACCGGTAAAGTAATCGGTTTCGGTTTCACGACTCTTCGGTTTTTCTCATCGGTTGAGGCACCTAAAAGGGGGCAGTGCAGCAAAACAAAACATATGTGCATGTGAAAACAAATAAACAAACAACCAATCACAAAGCAACCAATGAAATGTGAATAAATAAGAGCGAGTTTTGTGCAAATGTGTGCGTAGTACACTGTTATCTAGAAAGGCATGGTATGTAAATATTGCTTACCCATGTAACTAGGCACGTATGTACGTTTATCTAACGAATTACTAGGTTGACTTTCGTGTGGGTCGTATTCGTTTGCGCCGACAGAGCGCGGTAGTGTCATGGCACCACTGGATGAGGCGCCGTCGTTACTCGAATGGCCTTTTTCTAGCGCTTTCAGTTCCATTTGGTCATGGTGTATCCACAAATCAGGCGGTTTGATGTTTTGATTCTTGGTTATACTTTTCTGGTAACTGTAATGCATATAAATATAAATATATATATATAAGAGATTATAGAACATCTCTTGATTTAACTAAATTCTACATTTAAATCATAACAGGAAGACACTGGATTGAGTTATTACATGAAATAACATGATTGATTCAAACGTATGTATATATGTTTTATGGCAATATTATTTTATACTTGTTGTCTATAAAACTGGTTGAGAAATATATGTGTTTAAAGTAATTACCCTTTCTTCGCTCTGTCCGGTGTAATATTTGGATCACGTCTTCGACAACAGAGTACGATAATTATAACAGCAATTACTGTCACAGCCACCACGGATCCGCCAATAATGAGATACAGCATCATTGGTCCATGCAATGAGCCATTCTTACCATCTGTAATACATTCACAGCTCAGTGGATGCACTATTTACTAAATACACTTGCTACTAAACAACGTATGAATAATGTAAAGTATAAAATCAACAGAAAATAAATAAAATTACCTTTGACACTACGAGGATCACTGGCCATTCCTATAATAAATAATAAGTGAAAATAATATGAAATAAAAGTAAATAAAACTGAATAGAAAACATGGAATTGTTAAATATATGTTGGTACTTACTTTCGCCGGTACGGAATGATACTACTTGTGAAAATGGACCATTGCCTTTGACGTTTCGCGCTTGAATTTTGAAGAAATACGTTGTGCTAGTTTGTAGGTTATGTAGCTGTGTCATTTGCTTGTCACCAACTATACCTTCCACCAGCCAATCACGATCTCTCTTTGTGTTGTCCATTGTATAGAGTAAAATATAACCTATCACAATGAAAGAATAATGACATTCATCCATTTGCTAATTATTATCAGGATTACTAATTCTGACAGTAAACACCAGATTATTTTGCAACATAATAATGTGATTCGTTCATACTTAGGACATACTTGTTAATATTCCTAACAATGGTGTGATATTGTGAATTGCAGTGTTCAGAAATATAGCTTACCTGTCACCGGACCGTTAGTGATTTTCGGCGGTTGCCAACTAATTGTCGTGACTTGTGAATTATCCTCCAAGCTCTTCACTGTGAGATCGCGCGGTGGTGTTGCTGGTGGTGCTATCATCGTAGTATTATGCACGACCATACTCCACGGACTCTCGCGACGGCCACGTACAACTTTCACCGTAAACTCATACTGCGTGTTTGGTTTCAAGTCGGCGATCATACAATTCAGATCGCTGGAGTTGAAGAAACGGAACTTTGGATTCACCGCGGTGCCGTAACGTACAATATAGTATCGATTGTCCGTTACATACTGGCTCTTGCTCAAAGTTGTGTCTGTCCAGTACAGTACTACAGCATTTGCACTGATCACATGTGCCTTGAGGCCCACGGGCGGGATGAGCGGCACTACAGGATCAGGCGGTGGTTCATCACGCGTGCGCACTGTTGCATAGCGGGCAGGACTAGGTCCTATGTTGTTACTAGCACGCAGACTAATGACGTACTCGCTATTAGGCTCTAGGGTTTCAATCACAAAGTGACGCTGTTTCTCGTCTAGTTCCATGAAGTTACTGTCAGGTACACCTTTGCCCCAGCCGAGAACGTATTTGCGCACTTTGATGTTCTGGTTTGTGGGCGGATTCCACGATACAGCGATGCTGTCGGAGGCTGGCCGTACTGTAGAATAATATTAAATGTATTACTCTTAAAGAATAAACACTTCTCGGGAGCGCGATTCAACTTAAATCAACGAATCAAAATCTTATAATATTGCGATTGACTATGGGTAGTATTGAACAAGTAAGCAATGTGTAGTTTTGAAAAGAGAATCTTGGTATTACCAGCTTCGAATGTGGCAATGTGGATAGAAAGTTATTTTATATTTGAAACAGACATTTTACAGTGTAATGTCGACTTTGCTATACACAGGCGAACGCACGCTATCGTGTGTGAGAATGCATTATTTAAAATGTACATCAAAACAGACAAGGTCATGATTTGTATCATACTGTGTTTTCTACCAGAGTGCTGAGTTTATACAGGGTGCCCATAAAAAACCGAACATAGCAATTTACGCGTTAATTTTGTAATATGCGAATAATTTTTTCCCAATGCATTTTAGAGGAAAAATTTATTTGAAAAAGTCGCTTAGAATTAAAAAATGTATAATATAACGTTGTAATTATTTCTAAAATGATATTGTACATAGAGAAGATATTGTACATAGAGAAAAAGGCATCTGAAATATCAGCCTGTGTATATTTCTGTGTGAGATACAAGCGAGGTACTCTATTTTTAAAAAAATAGAACAGCAAAATAAAGTTTGAGCTTTTATAAGATATTAAATAGTATACCTTTCAGTGGACTCGGCAATTCAGGCACTCTGTTCTCGTCCAGGTCGTTCTCATAAGTGTCGATAAGGAGCCAGTCCGTAGCAGGTCCAGAACCGTTCACATTAATGGCACATATACGAATCTGATATGACGAAGAGCGCTCCAGGTTGGTCAACGTATGCATACGGCTGTTACCCGGTGTGGTAATGGTATCACCCTTCTTACCCAACATGCGGTAACGTATCTTATACCCGGTTATGATACCATTCTGACCTTCCACAGGCGGCGGTTCCCAACGTACTATTATGCTCTGGAGAAAAAATTATATACATACATACATAACATTACTGGGGTAGCAAAAAATTATATACATTTATAATTAATGAATCAGGGAACATGTATAGTAATTCTTTATATATATATGTATATATATATATATAATTAGTATAATTATTATGTATATTACAAATCTATTAAATTTTTTAGAGTTTCGCTCACCGTACTACTTCCCGGCTCCACTGTAACATTATAAGGTGTTTCCGTGGGTGCTGAACTGAATGTACGTACTACAACCTCTGTAGATGATGCACCAGCACCGTTCTGATTGATGGCTACCACCCAGATACTGTACTCTGAGTACATATTCAATCCGACTAGTTCATAATGCAAATTGGTCGTGTCCACGCTGTGTTCTTCGGAACTGTCGTTCTGTGAAATAATATTACAAACATATTATTTAGCTGTACAATAATATCTGCGCTAATAAGCACGTGTTTTTTTACTAAAGCCAGTTTATTTTTGACATTTGAATTTGAATCTCTTTCTAGAAACCCGGCCATATTTATTAATGCTGTTGATCAATCAAGTAATATTTTCTGTAACTGTACCTCCATGTAGAATATCCGATACAGTTGGATAAGTCCGTTGGTGATGTCTGGTTTCTCCCATTCTACATGTATGGACGTATGACTCGTAGCGTAGGCCGTGGCGTGACGTGGTGAACTCGGTACATTCTCTTCTGGTTGTGTGGCTACATTCAGACTATCAGAGGATGGCCCGGGACCAGCTGCGTTATACGCTACAACGCGGAAATGATATACACGGCCCGGGATCAAACTACCGATATTGGCTTCCTCTAGACGAGATCGTGTTGTATTCTGAACACGTTCTCTGCAGAATGCATAAAGAATTAAGTACTATGTGTTGAGATCTACCGGTAATTTGATCTTGTACATTACGAGAGAATTATGGTAATCATCATTATGTGTTGTCATTTTAAACATTCTAATAATGTATGTAACATCGAATTAAATGATCATAAATTGATTTGAGATTCACAAAGGTACAAATGAATGGTAAACTATAAATAATCTGTTACTTCAATAACGAGAAACAGTGATAATTGATAATTAAATCTTGTGACTTCATATAATTAATGATAATTAACTCCTGTGACATTTTATATATTAAATTATAATTATATCATCTGGATAATTAGGTAGCACTTTAAACTATAATTAGATTTTGCCTGACTTGGTATAATTGGATTTTGTGGTATGCTGTTGATATGCCGTTGATAATTAGATCTCGTGTGACACTTAAAGGTCGTTGGTAATTATATCTCGTGTGATACTCACCTCTGACTACCTTCCTGTCGGTAGTACACTGAATATGCCAAAATTTCGCCCCTTGTCACGTCTGGCGGTTTCCAACTCAACGTCACAAAACGCGCTTTGACAATCACTGCTTTCAAGTCTTGCGGTTGACCCGGTACAAGAGCACTTAACGTTTCTCCACCTGTGCCGGCAGCGTCTAAGAAAGAAGAAGGTCGGGACGGGGCAGGAGGTTCGGTGAAGACGGGCAAAATTTCACCCAAGTTAGAACTATTAGTACTATCATCGCTGTCTTCTTTCAGCGATACGAATACTTGATGCGGATCTATTTTCGTATCACTATTACCAATAGCAACACTTCCAGCGTTATTACTATAACTGCTACTACTGAATGTATACTCGCGAGACAGTGGGCTGTGACCAAACTCTGTACTGCCTAATTTGTCAGATTTCAACGAGGACAGAATGTTACGCAACTGGGACTTGGTAGGTTTAGTTTCGTCGGCTTTCTTAGGGAAATTCGCTCGTTGACGTTTACGTGGCGGTTTACTAACAACTACCCTCACATGCAACAAGAATAATCAAAAGAAGACACGCATGCAGAAAGTTAAAAATTAGTGAGGTTAAAATGCCAAAAGGAACAAAGACAGGAAACAGAGAGAAAGTAAAATAATTAATCAAAAATATAATCACACATTCACAACAAAAGTTTACATAATTGTGTAGGTGAAATTAAAATTTGGAAAAATTGAAATAAATAATATAGTCGAAAGTGTACAAAAATGGAGGTGAACCATTATTTAGAATTTCAAGAATAATATAACATTTTAAATTTGAGGATGCTGGAAAATTTCATGTTATATTTATGTACAATATTGAAACAGATAATTACCTGGTGATATGACCTTCAGGCGGGCGCTTGCTTGTACGTTTCCAGCGGGATTCGAACCCACACATTGGAATATACCAGCATCAATGTCCATAAGGCCCAGTATCCTGAGATTATGTCTGAAAAGTTGAAACATTTGTAACAAAAATATTGCTTAACTAAAATTAGCTGCGCATGTGTTTGTGTGTTTCAAGAATATGACAGATTGTTTATACATACCCGTTAAACGTGTTTATGTACTCGTTATAAGTGATCACTTCACCGTTCTTAAGCCACTGTACTTTCGGTTCGGGTTTACCATAAATACTACATTCGAATTCAGCGTCACTGTTTATCGTATACACTTTGTCTTCGGGTTTTTTGCGTAGTTTAGGCGGAACCTATACAAACATTATATATTAGCATATACATTCGCCAGCTGTATTTAATACTTTGACTGCTGCGGCCGATTTTCCGCAAGCGGAACACCCAGTATGATGTCCAAATGTATATGTTCTATTCTCATTGTGACATACATTGTTTCATGATCTGCTAAGGCCGAGCTAGGTAGATCATGAATTAGGTTAGAATCATCATTTTACACAATCGGGCGAGGTTTTTAATGAAATGTCACTAGGGTACGGTAGGATATTATATTCGTTATGGTGATGGTATGGGGTAGGGTGTGTGGTGTAAAAAATACCTATATAATGTCACTAGGGTGGGGTAACACATATTCGTGATGAGAAAGTTTCAATTCTATGCCGATGGTACATGAAATGCCTTGGTTGATCATGAAACGACGTGTTTTACAATGAGACTACGACAAATACACATGCCAGTCCTTTGACTGTTAAAAGGCAGAATATCAGATGGTATAACCAAAGAGTTAGCTGGTTTTCAATATTTCAAGTTTGATTAAACGAAAGATATGTTCACTGATTAATTTGTAATATCATATGATAGATCAGTCAGTTGATTTAAGACTGTACATACGTGCACATGTATGTTCGATGTGGCATCCAGACTGTCTTCCCTGTTTCCCGCTCTACACTGATATGTACCTGCATCTGATTCTTGGATGTTTGATATTTGTAAGGAACTAGTACCACCGACTTTTCTAAATCGACTATCTAGATCTCTACACACACACACACACAAACATAACGCTTTATATTTCTATAGCAGATATTATATTTCGCTTTATATTTTTTTTTATAGAAGAAGAGATATTTCGTTTTATATATCTCTAGAAGAATAGACATATTTCGTTTTATATTTCTACAGAAGAGATATATTTTACAACAGTAATTTTCAAAATTTTAGTTATTCTTTTCTAGAGAATGCACACTTACGCCATATCCAAATTAACTCCATCTTTTAACCAATTAATCCAGGGTTTTGGATAACCGATAGCAGCGCAGTCTAGTGTGATTGTCTGTCCCTCGATAACTTCTTGTGAGCGCGGCGTAGCTATGAACCGAGGTGGTGACACGCTGGAGCTCATCTCCAAGTCACTGCTCACAGTGAGCATTGCTTTGTTGCTCAGTCGGTATTCATGCAGACCGGAGGCATTACATCTGTCATAATAAACCATTAAACGTAATTTGTTATGGTGCTATTGGCGTATGGAGTGTGGCAATTGTCAGAATTTTGCTCAAGAACACAAGGCATTGACAAGAAATGTGTAATATTACATACCTGTACGTCCCGTGGTCCGAGTACTGTACTTCGTCTATTTCCAATGCTCCCGATGGTAAAACTGTCATTCGCAACTCGTCCAGCTGCAGTGGTCGTTCATCTTTGAGCCAGCGGATTTTTGGAGGCGGTGTGGCTTGCATACGACATGCAAAGTACGCTTTTTGACCAGGGAACACTGTGAGGTCACGTGGTTCTTGTTGAAAACCTGATAAACCTGTACACACATCACACATGATTATAATTAGAGATGTTTCTTTAGCTGTGAGAACCGTACACTATTCGCTTTATTAAATAATAACACGTAATTAAAAGCTGTTTTTTCTTAACATATCATTTAATTGAATAGACGAATCAAATATGTTAACAGAACTAGCTGTTTTTCTACATTTCTTCTAAATTAAATAGACGAATAAAATACTATACTGTTAACGGACCCATTATTTTGAATTATTCAATTAGACTATGAAGAATGTTTGACAAACTTATTAAGTGAAGTACAGAACATGAAATAAAGTATTGTGAATGAAACTCCAGATACGAGAAGAAGAAGATGTATACAGAGTGTCCGTAAAAAAACCGAACGTAGCAATCTACGGGTTAATTTTTTAATATGCGAATAATTTTGTTCCCCATGCATTTTAGAGGAAAAATTTATTTGAAAAAGTTGTTTAGAATTAAAAAATACATAATATGACGTTGTAATTATGTCTAAAATGATTTTGTACATAGAGAAAAAGGTATTTGAAATATCAGGTTTTCGTGAACAGATTCGTAGTACTTACTGGCAAGTGTAACGTATGCTGTTCGACTAACTATGGAACCGACATTTGGTAGCATGGCTCGACACTGGTAACCCCCTGTTAACCCTTGGTCCTCGATGACACTACTGATGTAGAGTGAGCCGTTGGTGAGCTGAGATCTGTATGTGTCACCTATGAATGTGACCAGTGTTTGATCTTGGTCGTGCCATTGGATAATGATCTTGCTCTTGGGATATTCACTGGAGTGTGCGGCACAGTCTAACACAGCTGAACTACCCGCCACCACCACGGTGTCACGGGGTTCCACCGTGAATTCTAGCACATGACCTGGACACACATATATACATGTACAATGAATACATGCGAGATATATTTACAGTATTACATACATACAATGAATACATGTGAGATATATGTACAATATTATATCCCTATCGAAACAAATAATATTAGTGTTATGACAACAGGTAAGCAACGTGTAGTTTTGTTTAGATATTGTTGATTTTATTCGAGGATTTAAGTTGAATCTGCGCTCATTTGTTTTTCTAATAAAAAACGAAAATCGTCATTTATTTCTATAGTATTATTAGCAGTATCAATGTTAATAAAATAGCAACCAGTCATTAGCAGTTTTATTCTCAAGTATAAAATTACTTTATTAAACACTTCATATACGAAGTACACTGTATGCAATTATTATTCATTGTAAATTTTATCACGATGTTGCAACGACAGCAAAATTATTTAATCTTTTATCAAAACAACGTACAGTAATTCCCCGCAGATCGTGTTTCTTTTTAAAGTCTCTTGTTTATGTAACCGAGTAGAAAATAAATGTTTATAAAGTTTAATAATATTTATTTCCTGTTCTCGATATATTTAACTTTCTTTGTTCCAAGTTTTAAATATACTTCATTACTATACACTTCTAAAGGAATTGATTTAAAACTAATGAAAACATTTTGATAGTCACCGATATTTATATGACATTAAAGATAATTCAAGGCTCCCCTTTATTTGTTTTTATGATTTATATTTACTCACTAATAAATGGAATGTAACATTTGTGATAATTACATTTATCTTGCAAGATTATGTAAAACAGAAATGCATTTAAAAATATACAATACGAATACACTGTTATGTTTCAGTATAAAACAAATTTCTAATAAATTCTCATAGAGTACAAGCAAGTTTCCCAATAGAACTTTGACTTGTCTAACATTTGATTTGATTGATTTGTGATAAATTGCCTCTTGATACAAATACATGCATTTATTAATCTCTTTAAAAAAATATATCCCGGCCATATCAAATATTCAATATGATTCGTTCAATATTCAGACAAACGTATTGGAAAATATTATTCGTCACATTTTATAGTTCGATTGATTTGTAGAGCGAACGTTGCGAAACGGACGAAGGCGAGATATTTACATTTTTGCATAAGCAGTACTTATCTGGTTTACATTATAACATACTATAGTCTAGTCGTATATACAAAAGGTGATAACGTAATAAATATTATAAAAAATAATCCGTTTCCTGTAGATAAGTGAAGGTGACCAAATCTATGTTTCACAAGCGTCCAACACATTTACATTGAGAAATACACACCCAACGATGGATATACAATAGAAATTCCAATTTAAAATACCATTTGTATGATTACCTTGTATAGATGTCAACACTAGACCAAACATCACAAAATAACGCATAGTCCCATTAAATTTGCACAAATTTCTTGTCCGGTTCATATTCTCAGATATGTGAACACACTTTAGTTTAATTTTACGTTAAATACCACTCATTTTTAATTGTAAATACAGAATTGTCTTTCAATAAATAGTTTTCGTATCCGCCATCACGCCATTTTATCTAACTTAAGTAATAAAGAGGGTGGTACAGACGGAGATAGAGCACACAGCAGCTCAACATGCGCTCTTTGTCCGTATGTGAGAAAATTGCAAACTACTAGCAAATTATATTCAAATATCGAACACTAAATCAGTAATATTTTCTTATCAATTAATTATAATTGTCGTCTAGTAATAATAATTGCAATAGTCCACAGCAAACAGTACTGTATTATCTTTAATAAATATACTTTTCACATGAGCGATATCTTGCAAACACAGCTCACTTCATGACAGTTCCAGCCATGTTAACTTTTACAATTTGACGTTTTGCTCTGTTGGAAAAGGTTACGTTTATTTCTGTAAAAAATGAATTAATGTTGATTCGTTTATATTGTTTATAATAGTTTATAGTGCAATCATGATTAAAGCTATACTGGTATTCAACAACCATGGGAAGCCACGACTATCTAAGTTTTATCAATACTTTGTACGTACATCACGCAGGTTATGTGTGTGAGAATAGAGTGTTCGATTTAACTTTCTCCTCCGTTACAGAATGAAGATATGCAACAACAGATAATAAAGGAAACGTTTCAGCTTGTCTCCAAGCGGGATGATAATGTGTGCAATTTTTTAGAGGGTGGCAGGTAAGTAATGCTGCCGATATAATATTGTAGGAGGTATATGTTATGTGTTCTCTTGCAGTTTGATTGGCGGTAGTGATTATAAATTGATATACCGACACTATGCGACGTTATATTTTGTATTCTGTGTGGACTCATCAGAGAGTGAGTTGGGGATCTTGGATTTAATTCAAGTGTTTGTGGAAACGTTGGACAAGTGTTTCGAGAATGTGTGCGAACTTGATTTGATATTTCACGTGGATAAGGTGCATTACATACTCAATGAACTTGTCATGGGCGGTATGGTATTGGAGACGAATATGACTGAAATACTGACACGAATCGAGGAACAGAACAAGCTGGAGAAACAAGAGGTAATTGGCAAATGTCCATCTGTTGTACTGGAACCTTATATGCACGATATGCTTAAATTCTACTAAACTAACAAACAGTATAACGGTAACTCGCCGAGCGTTAAATTCAACATTTAACTAAAACATCCTAAGGTTAAGTGTTGCATTTACAACTAACTCTATGTTTAACTGTTAAGCTAGCTAGTTAATGGATTGCTTACTAACTTTACTTGTCATTTCTAGTCTTGCTAACTCTTATTCTTCTTCTGTATCCTCATTGCATTATTTGTAGATAGATTTATTTTTATAATTGTATTTTCATTGTCTCTCTCTGTCTCGCATATTGCTCTGTGATTCATTTTTACTATGTAATATTAGTTTAACATTCAACTGTAAATGTAACTATGCATGATTGGTTATGAATAAACTATCTTACTAATATCGCGTAATCTTTTTTCCTATATTTTTAGTTCAGCATTTGAAAATATTTAATCTCGTCGTTGTAGATAAGCTGAAATTAATTTTACTTTGATTTTAATCTCTAGATAAAAAGAATATAATCCTTGTTTATATGAAATCTGTTTACTGATAAATTTTGTTTCTGTTTGAATAAAAACTAACAATATCGTCTCACTATTATGCATGTAAACAAAGTGCGCTATGGTATTGTTTTATAAATGTTTGTGTATCCTAGCAACGAAGCATTATAGTTGTTTTGTTAAACAGTTGAAAGACGCATACTATCATTACACGAGAATATATATATATATATATATTTATGTTTGGTATCAGGCTGGTATAGCTGCCGCTCCCGCTCGGGCCGTGTCCGCTGTGAAAAATATGAACATTCCACAACAGATAAAGGATATTAAGTTACCAGATTTGCCGCAAGCTATAAAGGATCTCAAGTTCTGACCAACGATAAACAGGGACTTCGAGAACATTGATAACAACATTAGTTCGCCGTGCAACTCAAACGACTGTATTTCCCTGCTACATCAACCAAGCGCTACCAACCATAGGTATACATGATATATAAATACACATACATACACATACACGTACATACATTATAAATCACACACATGCCACTGCGTCCAAATACCCCTTCGTAATCATACACACGCATACATTATTATACCTATTGGTAACTAGCAACAACGCGATGGCTAGTTACAACTGTCAAATATGTATCTAAGAAGGTTATGTTGGTATGTTTAACAGTGTATTCAGTGCATCTATTCCATTGGAACAACATTTAATTATAAACTGTTTAATTATTGTTTTATTCAATTTAAATAATTCATATACGGTTTTAGAGAATATAGATTTACTGATATTTATTTTTAAAAGGTTTATAAGAAAGTAATTCTTACTGAATACTGTCTTTACCTTCTTAGTATATATTTGAATAATACATATATTACATGATATTGTTCATTTTTGAACATGAATTCATGTAAAACATACATACACTGCTATCTTTCGAGACCATTTTTTTTATTTTCTAAAACTGGTAAATAAACTTTTCGGTCAATTAATATTTATATACCAGCGACCCCCTCCCCCCTCTTCATATTAATTTTATTATTATTTAAAAAAAATCTCTGCTCTTTCACAAGCATAAGTAAAATATTGTAAATATATAATGAACAAAAAATGTTACGTGCTGAAATTATATATAAATATATTTGTGTATCTTTTATAATAAGATCTCTGCCGAGATGTGATTGTGAAATTAATTTAATTAATTACCGTTTTTTGTTTTTTAAAGAAAATATTCCCATCAACCATTTTTGTTTCTGTTGTAGCACATTGCAATATCATATAGATACGTTATCCATTAAATAAAATATTGTAAATTTTTTTCTTTATATTGTT
>JAGJTL010005648.1:1053429-1066042 GCA_022063505.1 Calosoma granatense
AAAAATAAAACTATTATTACTTATATCTTGGTTGTTTTTAATCCTATGTCTGTTTTTTTTAAATAAAACAGTTGAAGTTACTAATAAACAGTTATTATTTGTTATCGAATCTGTTTCGATATTGTTTATTTCAATGACACTTGGTACGAAAAATAAAACGTTTTGTTTAAAAATCTATTTATTTCGCAATTATTATACATACACAATAACAGTTCTGAAGATATAAAGTTAAATATTATGATGTAATACTAAATATTGTGCGTTTAAAATTATTTTCTGGCGTCAATAGTTTACAAAGTGCAGAATATAACACAATGGTGTAAAATAAAAATATCTATATATAGGTGTCGCATAGTTAAAATACAAAATTAAATAAAATTGTTTAGTTGTCTTCGGGAGCACGGTTGGCTTGAATTTCCTGAAACAAATATACAATTAATTTGATTGCAAATGCATAATTCATATTTACAGATCTTTCGTGTATAATTTATCTGTGTTTAGACTTTTCGCAATACATGCAAGATATGAAATAATATACATTTGTCTTACGCAACTTATCAGTGCGTTGCTCAGATACAAATTAAATTGTGTAATTACTAAGATTATGTTATGTATCCGTGTTGATACAATAGTGTTTTATAAATGAATACATACCTTGTTTCGCTTCTCACCGAACTGAGACCAGAACGTGACGTTACACGTTGTCTGTTTGCCTGTTTGTTGGTTAAACACACTGCACTTGTCAAATGGCGGACAATATAAATGCAGACTAACAGCTGGCTCTGTATGTGAAGGATTTTCTACACGATGCAGCCCAAGAGAATCTGTATTCATCAATTACACAAGTATTTAGAACTTCCAATTGTAATAAATATCATTCTGTATATATATGGTTTATTAAAACACGTGTTATCAGCGACATATGTACGCGTATTCCATTTGATAAACATTTTTAAAAATGTAAACATACGCGGAAATACATAGTAATGATGTAAACAATTACTGTTTGAAAACTAGTTTAATAATTTTATCAATGTGATTTATTCAATCATTCATAATTCTAATGAATCATTGTATATTTGACAATATAACTGACATTTGTATATGTATTTATACATAATTTTGTTAGACTTATGGCAAGAATAGAAATTTAAATCAAAATAAATCATTTGTGAGTTGATATTTGACATTTTTCACATTGAAACAAACTTTCTTACCGTTAATATAACACACTTCGTTCAGATGCAAGTTTTTTCTACCGGTTTCTTTCAAAGCTTGACAAGTTTCATTGGGCCAATCGAAGCGTATCTCTTGCAACGTGCCTTGGAGCATCTTCATGAAGCAATGTGCATCTGCATGGTCATGTATGGCGGAGCCGTGGCCCTCACCCCAACACAAGGCCATCAAGTTGTACTTACCATTGCCCTTGTCCACGAGATTCCTCGTGTACCTGTTTTGGGAACAGACAAACATGATTTATACATACAGGGTGTTACAATAAGAAAATATTTTACTTATACAGAGTGTCAATGCTACTGGACAGATTCGATATTATAAGACTGTGTTTCTAAAATTTAAATTGTGCCTGGAGCATCCTAAAAACCTGGTAAATATTTATGCAAACAAGTACAAAATAATTCAATTATTTTAGGTTATTTTTTTTGACAGGTCAAGTATCAATAAATTATTTTAAAATTATACATTGTTAAAGTAAAAGTTTCCATTTATGTGTAAAATAAAACAAAGTTTGAAGACCTCTAAATTACGTACATGAACTTTTTCCAAAATAAACACAATATTATTTATTTTTAATCGTTTGTTGTTAAACCGCCACGGACATTTTCTTATCGTCATTCATATTTTACATTTTACAGCTGCTTATCGCATTTGTCTCGTGTCATACATACGTATATTGCAACAGATTCAACAAATCATCTTCAGTTTAAGTTTCCATAGTAACTGAAGATCTTTGGTCGACAGTAATTTGTTTAAATCATGTTTACATGGATGCGCGCAACAAATAAAATAGTTTAACCTTAACCTATTAATTTTGTACATATTTACATACACGAATACAACAATAATATTTACATTGGTTCAAGAATGTTCTAGTTATGAATATGGAGTGCATTTTGCAGTTTTTATGTGGACCTTGATTAGGATCTCAGTTTATGTAACCTGTTGTTTAATAAAATTATATGTTTACCTTATTAGACATGACTTGTAGATTTAATCATGTTTCTGATAAGTTTTCTTGATTAATTACATGACATATTTTGATTGCGAGATTACTGATAAGTTATCGAAAAATAAGAAATGTGATTGGTAGAAAACGCGTGCTCAAATAACACACCTACGTATGTATATGTACATATATGACAAATAACAAATATCAACTGTTTTAAATCATATGATTTTATATCGAATACAAGATAAATAAATTTAGATCTTATGAATTAGATGTTATATATTTTATTCCAACTTTTAACGAAAATACAACGTCCATATTTTATTATTTCTTGAAGAAAACGTATGTATTGTCTCAATATATTTATATTAAATTTTAGAAGTGCCAAAAATAGTATCATTTTATCAGATTAATACGTGTAAATTTGTAATTGTTATCAGTATTTTTTGAGGTCAAACGATTGAATAGATATCGTGGAAGTTCTTTTTTAGATGCATATAGTGACCTTCGGTTTAATCCACATTGAACACATGTTCTTCTTGATTTATATACGAAACTATGTTATGTACTCGATAATTACAGACTTTAGAAACTGTTAATGTATTTCGCGGTAAGCGTAACAAAAAAAAATGTTTTCTTTTCAACTTTCGTTTGCAATAATAGATAATTAAAGCCTAAACAATTTATGCATTATGTAAAAAGTAATTCCCATATGTTTAAAATTAACCACATATACAAATACAGATAAGTTGATTTGTAAAAAGACAGATAGATTATTAGAAAAAGACAACAATATTTTTTGACACGATAATTTCTAAAATAAAATTTCAATCGAAACGAAAATATACTATGAAGTCAGTAATAGTGATAAGATACGAAAATAAAAACATTTGTTATTTTCAAAAATTATGCAAGGAAATACCAATAAAAATATAAAATTCATCTTCGATGTTGATTTTGTATTTGACCAGGCCAGATGTAACTAGAGTATTTTTAATTATTGAACAATATACCGAAATTTTAGATAACAACTGACGCGAATGTGAAATAAGATGACGTCACAAGAAGAATGGAAACATGGTAATTTTATACTTTCTTATTATACCAGTAGTTATAGTACTGCTTATGTTGTTACATATAACATATGATTAGGTATCTTTTAACTAGCAAGAGAATTATATTTTAATATCTGCTTCTACAAAATAAATTCCTGGTAAACTGCATTGCTTTCAAAGAATTATTACAAATCAAATAACGAATTTATAATTACATATTTAGTGTGAATTCATACCGTGTTTCAACTATTTTCAAAAGTAATTATGAAATGCAGGTCAACTTGTTAATTATATTAACGCCAAAGTAATAATTAAGTAATTATTGCAAACACTATGTAGTTTTCTAGAGATTAAAAGTGATTTTATTCGAATTTAATAATGGTAAAAAGTTTAATACTAAAGTGTTTTTATTCAACATTTTCTACTGTACCCCTGCACGTACCTGAATCTGTCAAATTTCGCATATTTCTTCCAGTCGGCCGGGTTTGATTTGTACGACTGCATTAAATACCGTACATAGTCGACGTTCACCGATTCACTTTCGAAGACGACATTCAGCTCCCGAATCAAGTCTTCCAGACTCTTAACAACAGGCAGTTCCTTAATATCCTGGGGCATTTTTAATTTTGTCATCTTATCGGCAAATAAATCTTCTTCGTGTCCATTACAGTTGGACGTGCGTTTGTATTCACACATATCCATAATTAGCCGCGTCTCTATCTGTTTGTCACAATGTGAAACTGGAGCCAAAATGGCCGTAACACTGTAATGGAGAAATAGAAAATTCTAGAATGTCAAAACGTCACACGACTGATACGAGTTGACGACTGTGTTATGCCTTTTATAAACGACGATAAATCTTAAAAAATGAAAACGAAAACAGTCCGCGTTGATAACGGGTTGATAGATGATGCAAAAATATCTTGGGTCATAACAGGGGGGAGCGGGGGGCGGCACACATATTTACAAGACCAATGGGATTTTAAGGCAGCATTATTTAGTTACTTGGCAATAAATCATTAATTATGAAGCAAGAGAGATAATTACCCGCCCAATTTATGTTTTTATTTTACCAATATTATTTTGGAATAATTCCATTTAGAGTTTGTAGTTTCCCATTTTGAAATTAAAAGTACTGCTATCTTTTATATTATTCGATAAAATTATGTAATCTTTTTTTTTTGGATTCTAATAAATATATGTATTTAACAATACTTGATTTATTCTGTAATTAAAATGTAACATTTCAATAAATTAAATAAGCAGGCTTCATGATCTACACTGTAAAATAATCTGGCTTTAATAATTTTGATATAAAAGAAGATATTCATATTTTCAAATTAATTATCAGGCAATTTTTTCTAGTTTTTTCATTCATATATTACGAAGTGTGTAAACTAAACAAAATTTAATAATTTACTCTTAATTATCAACGAAATTTTATCTCTCAAACATTAATCATTTTAATTAAAGTAATTTTATAAAAATGTGGCACATATTCAGATACAAAAACAACACATAACACTGAAATGCAACAATGGATAAAATCGTATCAGTTTGTTATTTGTTTATTAAATAATGTATATTTAATCTGATTTCAATCACTTATAAGTGAAAATGTTTATTATCTTATTTTTACAATGACAGAGAAGTAGAAAAAAAATTAGATATGTTAGAAGTTGTCAAATATTTTAAAAACAAAAACCAGTATCACAATATTTACAACACATTCAGTAAGGCATTGGTGAATTCCGTTCATTTGTTAGTAAAGAGAAACATGTTGTTGTTTACCAGTTGCTAGTTGGAACACTTTCTAACTTAGTACACACTACTAAACACTGACAAGAACCTACTCTGCAGTTGTTGCTTGTTCCGGCAATAAACGTACACTGAAAACAGGTATACGAGATCACAGGTGGCTGTACTTTAAATGCACAACACACACATACACACACGTGCACACACACATGTGTGTACTTTTCATTCACGAATTCCAACGTTATGCATCGTAACATGAACATGTATGTATACAGAACACTGTGTGGACACAACTGTACAAGAAATTTTATATATTTACTTGTAAGGTCAAGTATGCCAAGTAAATAGTTTAAAACAAATGTTAAACACCCTATATAAATATATAATAAAAAATTACTTTGTTTTACTAGGTATTATATATTTTTTATAATTCTACATGTTTTCTTTTGTTTTTATTCCATAATAAGTTATGTATAACTTTTGTTTTTTTATTCCTGATGATGACACAATGGTGTCGAAACATGTAGAATTATAAAAAATATATAATACGTAGTAAAACAAAGCAATTTTTTATTATATATTTATATAATATGAATTACTACGAAATAAATGAAAAAACTATTTCATAATTGTTAATCACCCTATTTGCAATCGTGGCAATAATCTATTAGAAATAGGTTTATTGTATTGTTCTTTGTTTAGATTATGTATAAGAATTGCAACAATATCTTGTTTACTTAGAATATTAATTAAATATTGAAATATTACTACTTTTTACAGTGAATCTTACATTGTTTCAATAGAAATTATCAATTCTTTTTTATAGATTCGAAAATATATTTGAAAATAATGTAAAGAATTAATTATATCTAGTTAAACTATAATAAAGTTCTAGTTCATCTCGGTCTAGCAACAATATGGATTACATAAAATGTGCTGTATTTCCTATAGTAATAAAATCAAAATTACGACCGACGTATACATAAATACCGCTAAATTAACATACGATATTGACAGTGAAAATACCGCAAGGTTAACTCCTAAACGTGACTGGTGTTCGCCGAACTGTCACCTGTTACCTGATTCATTTAGTTGCATCTTGTTCGCAGAAACTTATCATAAATCGTGTCCATCCATTTATACACATGAAACACCACAATTTGCAAAATAAATTCGGTATTTCCACTCAAGTATCACGCGGTAAAACTTAATTATGATCAATATCAGTTGTACGTTGATTAGAATATGAAAATACTTGAGATTATATTCACTACATAAACAGACCTGTCAAGTGTAGTTTTTCTAACCTCATACTTAGCAACTAGTTAATGATCTAGATATCTTTGAACTTCCGATACTGCAAGGAACGATATCTTATCAAACATATTGATAAACATCAATCGTACCACTTACACTAACTGTTAACGTCAATATTTTGACCGTTGTCAAATTGTTTTATCAATCTATTTACGCAGAAAAAGATATTGCACTTGTAAGACAATGAAAGATTTGTAGAAAAGATTTTGCAATA
The DNA here is from genome assembly GCA_022063505.1 of Calosoma granatense. Taxonomy (NCBI): domain Eukaryota; kingdom Metazoa; phylum Arthropoda; class Insecta; order Coleoptera; family Carabidae; genus Calosoma; species Calosoma granatense. The sequence goes on from JAGJTL010005648.1 coordinate 1,059,962, forward strand.
ATTTTTATAGAAATTTATTCGATTATGACATACTGATTATCTACAGTTCAACAGCAGTGATTTAGTTATATGTTTAATGTCATTACTACACAGGTATATTTAGGATAAATGAAAAGAACGTAGGTACAACAATGTTATTAATTGTTTACTTTCACCTTATGCCATTTCCTATGTCTATCCTGTACCCAGGTAGATTTACTGTATCTATAATCATTCTCTCGACACCTGGAATTCCTCTTTGCATGTTGCAACAAGCATCTTTCAAGATCTGCATGAATACCATCTCTGTATCTTCCATCCTTTGCTGGTTCTGTTGACATCATAGAACTGGTTCGTCGCACGCAACACTTGCGATTTGGTGGCCAGATTTTGTGAACAGTTGGAGAATGATTTCTCAAATCTTTCTTTCCATATCTGTGCTTCGATTCATCATTTGCATGAAGCATTTCAGGTGGATCTTTCAATTTTATTTGATTCTTCAACGTGTGCATGTTTTTCCAGTTCTCCAGAGCTTCTTTCGGCATTACATTCCTATTTTCTTCGTTTCGTTTCGTTGGGTATGTATCATATCTTCTTTCTTGATATCTTCGTTCGTCTTCGTCTCTGTGGTTCGATCTGTCATTTCTTTTAAACTGACGTTCGCAACCGCCTCTTCCTCGAATATTTTCTTCAGAAATTGAAACATTGGACACATATTGTTGGCAACGCTCTCTTGGATCCATTTTGTTCCTATATTCACATGGATTTGCATATCTCCTACATTGATTTTCTTGATACCTTCTCAATCGTAAATCCTCTTGCGACAGCGCAGTTATGGATGCAAACTGATATTTTTGCTTTTGCAAATAAGGACACTCATGTTTCTTGCATGGACAGTTTGAATTCTCGCAAAGTATTTTCCTATTTTGATCCTTTACACTGTCGTACTCATTGTAGTAAACGTATTTCGGTGGAACAATACAAGATACATTTGTTTCTATTACAAATCTTTTAGGTTTCTGTTGTTTATCTCCTTCTTCTTCTTCTCCCTTTTGTTGTTTTGACAGTTCTTCCCTTTTATCTGTATTCCTTTCTTTTTCATTTGAGAATTTTCTTTGCAACGATTTATTTTGATTCTTTCTGTGATTATTCTTTTCAGGATAATCTTCATTTTTGTACACTTCCTTCAGATCTTCTTTCCTTGTAGGTGATTTTTGTTTGTATAAATCTTTCTGTATCTTGTTTGTCTGTTCTAGATTATTGTAATTTTGTCCTCCGCCACTTCTCATTCGTGGATAATTGTTTATAGTTTCATCACGTTTAACCTTCAGATTATTTTGTCGCATTTCATTTTTACAATTTGTATCTTTAACATTTGGTTCTTGGTGTATTACACCTTTGTGATACCTCTTCTTCGGATTTACATGTAATTTGTGTTTAAGTTTGTTGTATTTTTCCATTTTGATAATCTCGGATATTGGAATTGCGCCCTTCTTCAATCCTATTCCAATTTCTGTTACATACGAATCCGAAGCATCTATATTTAGTTTATTGACACCTTGGAGTGTGTTCGAAGAATTTTGTCCCATAATATCTCTGCGTTACTTGCAGTATGTAACTCGAAATTTGACATATTAGCAAGAACTCATGTTGACAATACATGACTGACATTTGTCATTTGTTTTTTCATCCATGGGTGATTGGATTTATATACATATAACAGCATGTCGTTCTCATTACTGGGGGTGTTATAATAAAAACCAATGGATTTTTTTAAAAGAAAAAGATTTTATTCAATTAAAACTATTTTCTTTTAAACAATACAGTTGTTTCATCAGTATCCATTTCATCATCCGATAAGTATCCATCAAGATTAGTTTTCCTTTGAGAATTTCTTCTTTTAAGAAGAAAGATCTCTTCATCAACCCTTCTCAAGCTGTCTTCTTCTTCTTTCTGATAGTAATCTTTATGGAAAATTTCCATGGAAACATAATCTGGGATACGTTGTTGTTCTACATCTTGAAAATGTGTTCTAGATGGTTTTTCTTTAATGGAATAATCTTTACTGTACTGATAACTGTCTGAATAATCCGTAGATTCATCGCTGTGTGGATAGATGTCACTGCTATCTGACTCTGCAGGTTGCTCGCCTGCTCGCGCGCGCATATCACTCGTAAGTAAGTTTATATATCCTGGTTTTTCCCTAAGTTCATACCGGAAACCAACTGAATCATTGTCTGATCCATAATCAGACTCGATTTGTCTTCTAGAAGCAATAGAAGAAGACTGTTCTTGTTTTTTTAATAATCGTCGTTTAAATTTATTCGCCATTTCATCTTCAGATGAATCTCTATGCGAAGAATAAATAAAATTATTCTGAATATACACATTAGTATAATTTTTTTTAGTTTTACATAAAGAATTATTAATTTTTAAAAGAAAAAATGTATGACTCTTGCCGGGGATCGAACCCGGGTCTTCCAGTTATGGGTGAGATTGTTCTAGCAATGATTTGTGTGTTTACTTACTGTTCCAAGTCGACATCTGATAAATCACCGTATTGTATTGGATCCATGCAGATTGTGCAAATGTTTTTCAGATCGGCGAAGCACACTTCACAGAATATACCAGGACAACCTGGTGTAGCACAGCGTATTGGTTGGACAGCATCTTCGGGACGAAATACTTGTGCACACAGTACACAGGCTTCTTGATTATCAGAACCGAGTCCAAGACAAAATCGTAAACATCTCACACTTGCCACAAGATACAAAGATTGATAAGAAATTTAGTTTGAAAATATATATTACCTTCAGTATTCAATAATATGCTATCTTACCCGTTAATTCTAAAGATTATTTAAACAATCTTCCATTTCAGTTTTTAAAATATACATTCCCTTTTCTACATTTAGAAAAAGATTTTACAAATGTGACATTTAAGAAAAATGGGATGGATATAGAATTATTCTAAGTAATTTGAAGAAGAAGAATCAGGGAATGAAATGTGACTAACTTAATTTTAGCTCTCAAAAATTCTTTGCATGTAACTTTTTCACTTTGCTCTTGTCCGTAGAATTTTCTCTTCAGTTGTCGCCTTGCGAATTTCAGGAAACTACTGCGCCTGCGTAAGATGTGGTTGTACAACCAGATGGCTCTGATCTTCGCTCGATCCGGATGATAGTAGCACATAATCATTTGCCGGATACGTAGGCCGTACGGTTCGAATATGGCCAACAACAGACACAGGAATGCTATGAAACCTAACCAAGAATGGTCTAATAATGTTACACATTGATTGTACTTTGTTTTTAAACCTAACCAATAACGCTATGTTGATTGTACTTTGTTTTCCAAACCTACCTATCTGTATATATGTATCGAAATTCGGTACTACAGGATCCGGTAGACACGGTACAGTATCCAAGTCCATTTGAACACCCAGTGGTTGGAAAGCCTGGACAAAACTACGATACAAGTCCGCGAGGAAACCATTACCTTCTATATGTAATTCAGCTGTACGTGGAGCTAAAGATTAAACATTAATTAAAACCATCATCTAAAGTCTAAATATGTTCAAACTGTTACCTTGAACAGTACTCTTATATCTGCCATGATATTTGATCGTTGCCAGTAACCAGTACAAACTGTAATCAGTAAACAATAATGTGGCCAGTTGGAAATATGATGAGAATAGCAATGCCAGTGATTTAAACAGATGTATCTTTTCTGATTTCACTAACCGTACGGATGAGACCTGAAATACCAGTGGTACTTTATCAGTAGAAGCGTTAAAATGTAGAAAATAAACTACGGCTACAGAATTGGAAAATGTACATTAATAAATTTCGTTCGTTCTCTGTTGTTTAGTGGAAGAACCGTTTCACGTTCCAGCTGCGCTCGTCGAAAATCAATTTCGCGAAATTCTTTCGTAATGTACTTGTTATCAAAACGGTCAGCAGTCAAGAATTTGTACCGATAATGTATTGCTCTGTGAATGAAATCAATGGAATCATTGATGTTTTTTCATTTAACAACTGAACTGTCATGTGACTGACTTTAAAATTATAACAAAAGCAAACAAACTCGTTGCAGCACTCAATACATCAAACAGTTTCATAACCGATCGAGTTCTTTCTCGAATCTCTGTCAAAATACTAGACGTCACATCTTTCATTGTCCTCGATTGTGTTGTTTCAAATTCAAAATTATGTGAGAATCGAATTTTCACATAGAATATCGAACGTATATGTCGCATAAATGTTCGAATCTCTGTAAAAATATTCTGCAGTAGTTAGTGATTAGCAAGTGTATTGTGGTTTTTGAAGGAATACTGTACTTTTCAAAATAACTCCGACTACCGAATCATTTAGAAAATGCACCAACATACAGATAAAGTCCAGTGGTTTCACAATATAACACACGGCCTGTATCACATATGCTATGGAGCACAGCCAACTAAACAGCGGTCCAAGTTTAGCTTGACAATCCAGAATTGAATCATCAAAAACCCTGATACACCTTTCGAACGGAGTACCCAATTTTTTACTGCAAATATTGAAGATTTTCGCCAAAAACTCAAACGCCGATTTGATGACCCTTGCTGTAATGGAAATCTGCTGTAATGGAAATCAGGGTGAAAATATTTGAAAAATTGTCAAATTTCTATAATACCTATGGCTAGGACGATTTTTTTGATAGTCAGAAAGATTTCTTTTATTTTCGCGACAATTTCTTTGACTGTTTTTATGACTTTCCTGATGGCTTCTTTGATGGCAAGAAATGGTTTTTTAATAACGTCTTTTATTTGTCGTACGGCATCCTTTAGTTGTTCCTAAAGTGTTAATGTATTAGAGAATATTAGCAACAATTTGTGCTTGTGTACTGTACCTGTCCACATGCTAAAGATTCAGACATTATGCCCATATTATTCGCTGTATTTCTTGCTGGTCCAGCTATTGCTAAAATCAGCGCGTAAGCTAATAGCGTCTGTCGACCTCTTTTGGAGAATAACTGGGGTAACATCAGAAATACTACACATCTATAAAATAATAACTAATACTTAATAACAATATCAACGTTTATGAGAAGCCAGTTGTCCTTAATTGCTCAACATATTTACCGTACAGTCTGACTAAATGCCAATCCAACAGTTAGTATACATCCGAAAAACATACACAACAATGTCGCACTGGACAGACTAAACTTCAACAGAATCACAAAGAACAAGAAGAAGAGATACGTCAAGAAAAGTCCGCCTGTCAGTCCAACCAAACTTTTCAATATATAATTCTCCATGGTACCATCGTGTGTCATATTGACTGAGATTCGATGAAATCTGTTAATTTGCAGACAAGAAGCCAGTCTAGTAAAGTATCGTTTGATTCTTGCACTCGCATCTACCAACCAATGTCTATATTTCTCTGCAAATGTATACTTTGGTTGTAAACCCATTTGAATCTTAACGGCATTGGCTTTTTCCTGAACAAGACGCTTCTTTTGATTTTCAATACGTCGAGCTTTCAATAATAATAGAGCAAACGCCATTTTATTTAACTTGTTATTCGTTCTAAAGCTGTCACGAAACGTTTTGACAGTTGTATAAACAAATGATATAGACTTCTGTTACCATAGTAATTATATCCGGTTTATTTATTTTTGTTTGTAGTGGAAATTAAATATAAATTTAACTTTTTCATGGTAGCATTTGAAATATTGACAGTTAAATTAGTTTAGTGCAAAATACTTGTTCTAATTTAAAATCTGCAGAGCTCGGATAAATTGTGTTTTGTTTTGATTTTAATTTAGCGATTTGTTTATTTTTTCTGTCAGACTGTGAGTTTGACTCAAAATTTAAGTTATACATAAAAAAAAAACAAAAATTATACATAAAAAATATAAATTTTATTTTGTTAAATGAACAAATTGATTTAAAATATTCAATTCTTTTTAAATATCTAAATTGAATTTAGTTGGCTTTGGAATTTTTTGGAATTTTTTGAATTCTTGTAAATTAGTAGGTGTTGGTTGTTATTTTGTTTTTATTCCTGATGATAACACAATGGTGTCGAAACATGTAGAATTATAAAAAATATATAATACG
>JAGJTL010005648.1:1066111-1085579 GCA_022063505.1 Calosoma granatense
CTCATCCGAAACAAATTTATTCCAAATGTATTTTTACTCAAACATTTGTTACTCAACACTCGCGCCATTTTACAAAAAGGACGCATGTGCCAGCGCTGGGAAGGAAGGTTTGGTATCATTGCCATGCTAATACAGTCTACTTATAGACAGATTTACACTCGAAACTGTTTTCCGGAAGAAAATTGTGTTGGTGGACTATATAAGGGCCACTGTGACTTGTTGATATCGCACTGTGTTCAATTGTTTTCCAATCGGCTATAGTGATTATTTGCCAAAACAACAATAGGTAAGCAAGCAACATATTTTTCTATAAATTTAGTAAAAACTATTTATGTAGGATAAAACTTTGAAATATTCGTCCCAATTAATCCACAAATAGTCTTGCGGTAAAAACAATATATGTAATTATCCGTATATAACTTAGAATACCCCTCAAAATCATAAAACACTTTTTCTGTAAAATTTTAACATAGAAATCACTTGTATATTTATTTGTATTTATTTAAAATTTATTTTACAAATAACAGTATTTATATTAATAAATTCTCAACGAAGGAATAGTATACAGTAAATACAGCTTGAAATGTTGATTTTAAATTATTTAATAATGAAAATATTTGTACATATTTATCGGAAGCATCAATCAGTTATTTGATAAACACGATTGGAATGCGTACAGAATGAAATCAATAAACTTTATTAAAATTATAATATTGCAAAGCATCCTAATTTCGGATCCATTATTATTTTTAGATGGTATGTTACATTGTGGAGTATTTTCTTAAATGTTTGTATAATTGTAAGTTGTAAGTTTTGTTAAATCTTTTGCGAAATTTGCTTATTTTTATAATATTTTAAGAAAAAAGAAGCCATACAAATATAATTAGGATAATCTGTTTAATAGGAATTGAACCCGTGGTATCCCGCGGGGTGAGGAGGGAGACAGACGAGGGTAGGGTGTTTCAAAGAAGCAAAACAGTTAAATTAAACTATTTTCTTGTACACAAAAATATTTAAATAATAATTATAGTAATAAGGTAATGACAAATATTATGACGCATATGCATAATAATACCACAATATATGTATGTAGTAGATACGTGTATATATTTGTTAAGTAAATATAAATATTATTTTAATAGTTGTTAAATTCATGTATAAAAATATTCATTCCTTCAAATATGTAATATTGTATTGAATTTAGAATTTTCTGTGATTTAAAAATCTAAATTTATTCATTAGATGATGATGCGGACGACAATCTATTTTTCCTGCAAGAATTAAGTTAGTTAATTTTCAAATTTTCTTTATAAATAATTTCTACTTAAATATAGTTTTCTAAATAGTTCGTGATATTTTTGTTTTGAAAGAAGAGCACTTCGATCCACTTGTTATTCATATATTCCAGAAGCCAGTGAAACAGAAAATTTGTCTGAAATAGTATTCGTGTACGAGATAAACACCTCGTAAAAATAAATACTAACAACATATACGCATATACGTATGTAGTTTAAATATCATTTTACCACAGATCTCAGTGGTCTTGGTTATACACAGACAAATACGATTATTAAGAAGCCTTATTACCGAGAGGAAAATAATATAGATAGTTTAATAGTGAACGCAGGAAGATATTATGAAATAAATGTAGGTTTGACTTGGTTAAAAACAGTATATTTTACTTGTATCTTGCTGTCTCGCTGTATGTATAATAATTTCTTCTTCTTCTTCTTCCTACCAGAATGGACGTAAACGAATACAGGATACGGGGTAAGTGGCTTTTGTTTATCTGATTGTTTTTTGTTTCTTTAGCTGTCAATTTTGATTTGATTGGTGCGCAACTGTATCCCAAATAAGTATTGCAGTGTGTAAATTGGATTTTGATGGCACTATAAAACTAAATTTACTTTCTTATTCACTTCTGTCACTAGAACGTGTGTATGTGTCTCTTTGTAATTTACATATAAACTGTATACGTGTTTATTTGCTGAGACAACATACATACGTACATATATACGCGGGGATATATCTAGTGAATCTTGTTATATCGAAGTTGGCGGAAGTATTTCTTGATTTGAATATATTAAAAGTTATGTGTTGTTGATGGACACTAACTGTACAAAATGGCAGTATTTCTTGACTACTGTTGACAACTATACTAGCAAAGATTGGTTTCAATTTTTGGCTGCCAACAAGTGATATTAATATTAACTTGTCCTTGCACGTGTGTTTTGCAATAGTTTAATATTGCAGTACATCTTATTAGTAACTAAAATCACTGGATTTGTTCAGTATAATTAAGGCTTTTATTTGTAATATTTATTTGAAGATAAACGTACATATAAATGACACATCATATTGAAAAAACTACTATGTTTATTAATCTTAAAAAATTTTATTTATGATTTAACTGCAAGTTTCAATCAACGACAGACCTCAAATTCATATTCATTGCTTTCTTAGATAAAAACTTGTATATAAATATATACATACGTCGTAGTCTCACGTCGTTTCATGATCAACCGAGGCATTTCATGTACCATCGGCATGGAATGTAATGAAACTTTCTCATCACGAATATCATGTCCTATCCTACCCTAGTGACATTATATAGGTGTTTTTTACACCATACACTCTACCCCACCATCCTCATAACGAATATAATATCCTACCCTACCCTAGTGACATTTCATTAAAAGCCTAGCGCGATTGTGTAAAATGATGATTCTAACCTAATTCATGATCTACCCAGCTCGGCCTCGGCTGATTATGAGACGATGTGTTTAACTATAATTATGTATTGCTTCTAATATTGTACACAGTAATGAATCACCATCACTAGATTTTAATTCCTTTGATCTAGGTAAAGAAATGGTAGACTACATTGCTGATTATCTGGAGAATGTCAGGCATAGACGTGTTTTCCCCGACGTCAAACCAGGATACATGCGACACCTGATTCCAGAGAGCGCGCCCGTCGATGGCGAGAAATGGAAGCACATTATTAACGATGTGGAGCGTGTAGTGATGCCTGGCATCACCCACTGGCAAAATCCCCACATGCACGCCTATTTCCCAGCGCTCACCAGTTTTCCATCCATGCTCGGTGACATGTTGGCCGATGCAATCAACTGTTTGGGATTCACTTGGGTAAATTAATATCTTTCAAACCACAAGAGACCGTTTCCGTATTTTTCTTGTATTCTGTCAAGTGTTCATTTAACTTATTGAACATCTGCTACTTTCATATCTGATAAAGTATCCGTGTTTCCTTTGCAATGACAGATCAAAATAATTCATTAGTAATTTAGAACTCTTCTTCGAAATGCTTCTTGCCGAGCCGAGCAAGCTAGCTATTTAAAATCATGTTGAGGGGATACACATCTTTCATTCTGAAGATATTTAGCATATTAATAATACATTTTCGTGGCATCCAATTAGGATTATTGTTTTAAACTAGACATGATACACTTTTGCTTAAGGAACGGTTATTTCTGTATTCTACAGGCGTCTAGTCCAGCCTGTACAGAACTGGAAACTATAGTTATGAATTGGTTAGGCAAGATGATAGGATTACCTGAAGAATTCTTACATAGTAGAAGTGATTCGCTGGGCGGTGGTGTTATTCAAGTGAGTTCCACACAATCTTCCTCTGTTACAAGACCTCCTGGTCTACACTGTGTTGTGTTTGCTTGCAGACAACTTCTAGTGAAGCTACCTTAGTGTGTTTATTAGCTGGCCGCTGTCAAGCCATCAAAAACTATCAACTCGTCTACCCAGATCTGGAAGCTGTTGAAATTAATGCGCGCCTCGTAGCTTATTGCTCGGACCAGGCTCATTCCAGCGTGGAGAAGGCTGGCCTGATAGGTTTAGTAAGGTTACGATACATCGAGAGTGACGATCAGTTGTCGATGCGTGGAGATAAACTACGAGAAGCGATCAAGAAAGATCGAGAGAACGGAATGATTCCATTTTGGGTAAGTTTACATACATGTGTGTATCGTATCTGTTGGCAACTCTTTCTTAAACATATATCTCACCGGGAATTGTGTTGGCAAGACTTAACATATATCTCACCGGGAATATAATCAATTGATTTTATCTCTCTCAATAGAGATAATAATATTTCCAATCAATCAGCCGGTTTGTGATTGTCAAGTTAAAACCGACGGATACATTTCTAACCAATCTGTGGTGTAATTGTGTACGCAGTGTAATCGGATTATTGGTTATCGGGAAACTGCATGCACGGTACTCGCTAGTTCCTGTACAAAATTAATTGGAACGAAAAATCGTCTTAAAAACCAACGCACGACAACCGACAACTAGATATTTATACATCACAGTGTCCCCCTAGGGAGACAATTAAAAACAAAGACACTACTCTCTCTCTCTCTGCTCTGTATATATAGCATACAATGAGATAGAAACACTGTTCTTCTAGTTATTTCTCTAGATTAGAAATTAGTTTCATTATATTACACATGTATAACTTTAATATCAAGTATTTAAAATAAGTTTTATTTATCTATATGCAACCCACATAACACGAGTGTATTACAATACATTTACGCCTGCAAGTCAAATTAATTTATAAACTTACTAAATTCACAACTAAACTACTAAATAATTGCAGAAATTATTAATAACCTTAGTTTAGTTTTGTTTTAAACTCAATACACAACATTTCTATATAAAACAAAAACAATCTGTCATTATTACTTGGTTGCTATGATACGAACACACTGTTGAACTGTCATTTTGTTGTTGCTGTTAATATAGTTATGCGTCACCTTGGGCACAACGGGTGCGTGTTCCTTTGATAATCTAGAAGAGCTCGGTCCCATTTGTAATGAAGAAAAGTTGTGGCTTCACATTGATGCTGCGTACGCGGGCAGTGCATTTATTTGCCCAGAGTACAGACACTGGCTCACGGGCATCCAACATGCCGATTCTATCGCATTCAATCCATCCAAATGGCTGATGGTACACTTTGATTGCACGGCCATGTGGTAAGATATTTGATCCACTTACACTTACACACATACACACATGTGCGCATCCGGCATTCATCTATGAACAACACAGGAATTCGGTTCAAACGAATAGTATCAAATCTTTCTCTCTTTAATATTTAATGTTATGTTAAGAATAAACAAAGAAATATAGTTTTCTGTCTAATGTCGGGTTTCTAAAGACAAAGTTCAATTTAAATATCAAATCATAACGAACAATATTGAATCAGATTTATTGCATGGCAAAGTATAATAAATTTATTGAGGAGCTATAGATAGAAAAGATAGTCATTTAATTATATTCTGTGAATTTTTCACTTGATTTAAGGGTGAAAAATAGTGGTGCTCTTCATAGAACCTTCAATGTTGAACCTCTATATCTACAGCATGAAAATTCAGGTACTAGATTACAAATTAACACTGTTATATAAATGAATAATAATATTTTATAATTACACAGGTCTTGCAATTGATTATATGGTAAGTACTCTGATCCATTCAAAAATGAAATCTGTTCTTTATTGCAACAATAGTTAGCTAATATGAAAGTAGTATTATGTGATATTCATTTCACTAAACAAGATTCATATCAATAATTTGTTTCAGCATTGGCAAATACCGCTTAGCAAACGATTCAGAGCTTTGAAACTGTGGTTTGTCATTCGCAATTATGGAATAAAAGGTCTTCAGAAACATATACGTCAGGCAAGTACAGAGAACAATAATCTATGTGTTGTTCTTCTTTGGTAAATGTCAACTGCTCTTTTGCGAGCAGGGTGTGAAACTGGCTCAAACATTTGAAGGACTAGTGCTGGCTGATCCACGCTTTGAGATTCCAGCTGCAAGACATCTAGGAATGGTTGTGTTTCGACTGAAAGGCGAGAACATCCTAACGGAGAAACTGTTGAAACGAATGAACGCCCGCGGCAATGTACACTGTGTTCCTGCAGCACTGAAGGAGAAATACGTGATTAGATTCACTGTAACATCACAGTATACAACTACGGAAGATATTCTAAAAGATTGGCAAGAGATTCGTTTCGTTGCGTTCGAGATTTTAAGCGAATCTGGCTTGGATGTAACAGTTCCAAGAGCAAAAGTACCACTAGCAGGTAACTACACATTTTTAACTAAAATATTCTGTAAAATAATTTGTTTATTTATTTACAATTATTAACAGGTTTCCCTAGTTATTAATAAGGGTTAAGCATTTAACTTTATTTACATCAGGAACTAATGAAGATACTACAAATGAAAAACTCAAAAAAAAAACAAATATTACAATTGATACACTTTTTACTTACAAATTAAAACAGCACGCAATTGTTTTTTAAACCGGAAAAGAGTGTGTTTTAGTGTTACGGATTTCTTTGGAATTTCGTAAGATGTAACCTAATGTTTTGTATGCTTTTTATTTTTAAGGTTTTTTATGGCTTTAAGCACATCATGAACTTGAATCATGGGAAAATTGAAAGAACCAAAGCTCAATTCATGTTGCTTTTAATAGTTTCTTCGATATATACTGATTAAAAATATTCACCAAAGGCATTAGCAATGTTTGTTTGTTTTTCAATTTACGAATGACCAACAATGTTCAGAATTGGTGACGACTGCATCTTCCAAATTAGAGATATAATTATTGTATGCACTTTTAATGAATAACTTCAGGTCCGCTCGTAGGTTTTTGTATAAAGTTCTACTATTATCATTCCCTGAGTTATGCTGAAAACGTACGTTTAGGCACTGCTTTGTCAACACATTTGTAAATAAAGGAATAGCAAATAACAACAGCCACATTTGCTGATCTGATACAGTATTGAATACTGACCAGTCACAATCAGATAGTTCATTATATGTACAATAAAGCAAAGTTGGCATTGTTATAATCATAATCATATTGCTTGGATAAGGTCACAATGGATTTGGTGTTGGGCGGTATGTCATAGCACACTAGCAGTGCAGGATGATATTTCTCATATTTACATATGGACAAATGTTCAATATCAGTAATTATGAGATCCAAGGTTCTATTTCAACAATTCATGACGGTATTTACTGTTTTCAGACGGTGGTAGTTAGTAAAATAATCTAGTAAGCACACTTGTTCATGATTTCTCCTCCCATTTCCTTCAGATAGAATATTAAAATCTCCCATGATTAATATATTAGTTATAGAATCCTTCATAAGGGAGTCTAGCATTTCATAGTATCTTTCATACATGCACAGAGGAGAATCAGTACTGGCTGATCCACTGCAAGACATTAAGGAATGGTGGTGTTTCGACTGAAAGCTTCAACATAAATGTACAATTTATTTCTAAATTGATTTTACAGAAACAAAAGAGAAAAACGACAACTTTGGCACCAGTTTACTGTTGGCCAATTCGCCAATGTCTCCGAAGATTGTAAACGGTAGTTTTGTGGCAGTTTTCGACCAGGGCGATGTGTTGACGGAATATGCAAAGACTTTTGCAAAGTTTCGACTTGGAACACCAGATAGTCCAGGTTTGTAATATCTACAATTAGTTGAGAACTAATTATTACATGTACATATTTTGATTTCCAGCAATACGTAGAAGAATCCGTGGTATTTTAATGTCTGGTAAACAATTCTCGTTGGATTCCCATTTGGATCTCGTTCATAGCACTGTTAATAACACTTCCATTAGACCATATTCTGAACCAGACAATACTCTACCGTTACTGGAAGATAATGCCGAAGTTGAAGAGATAAATGACATTAAGAACGGTGACAACTGTGAAGAAGGTTAGTATATTCATAATGACATTAGACATATGCTTATCTATTCAAGATCAAATTATTTGAAATAAAATAAAAGATATACAATGCAAAGTATCCATTTCTAAGTAATTTCTAGGTTAATACATACATAAATGTGTTTGTTTTCAATTGTTATCTCTTCGAAGAAATGACTGTTTTATACTATGTAATATTCAGTGTGTACTTCTAGAAGAAAATGAAGACGATATGAAGTTGTTAGTACCGCCGTCACAACGTGAATTTCGTTCCAAATCCATGGATAACGTGATTCCACAACTATTCCAGGATACAGCCACAAAGAAATGCTTAAAATGCGGACACGAACTGAAGACAAATCGCAACGCATCTAATTAATGATGATTATTAGTAACTCTAGCACAAGAATTTTACTTTCAATGTTTATATTAAAGTAGTACCCATAATGAAAATATGTATAACTGTTTATAAAATACAATTCAATTCTGTAATGTGAAATGTGATTGTTTATCAATTGTTTTTAGCTTGTCATTTTACAGAATTGAACTAAAATATAACATATATGCGCTCTGTCAATGTGTTAAAAATATTCTCAGTAGTTTTAGAAGTAAAAATACCGCTTGCTAAAATAAATAATAAATATAACAACATTCTATAATGTAACGAAGAGTTGTTTATGTAAATATTGTTAATTTTCTTGTAGTCAAAAGTCTTATTAAACTGCTGTGAAACGCAATAAAGATATCAACAATATGAGCAACAGTATTGTTTCATGTTTGTTACACACGCCTGTTTTATATGCAACCAGCCTTGCACTTGTGATAAACGTTTATTTGAAATATAATTCATGGGTTTTTCTATATGGTTTCTCGTGAATTTCTGAATATATTGTTCCAAGTAATCGGTAGTTCCCAAACAATTATTTAATGAATGTTTAACGCACTGACGTAAGTAAGTGTAGTTAAAAATAAAACACGATCTATTGAACTAAATAAACAAATATTTATTCTGTCAACAAATGAAAACACTACACACGTACATACAATGTCAGATCAATGATATTAAATGCATGGAGAATACAATGGTTGATACATGTTTAATCGGTAACTGTTTTGGCGACTTGGTCCATGAAAGTAGCGAGTTTGACATCTCGAGTACTGAGTCCGTTAACATCATGAGAAGAGAGAGTTACTTGCACCTTGTTATAAACATTGAACCATTCAGGATGGTGGTCCATTTTATCAGCCATTAGAGCCGTACGAGTCATGAAACCGAAAGCCTGAAATAAACACATTCATTTGTAAATAATTATTGTCTAATACATATTCTATTCTGTACATGTAAATGAAGATATTAGTGTCAGTAATAATTATAATTGCAAGTAAATAATGCAAATAGAATTACGAGTAATGGTAGCCTTGAATAATCAGTACCTGATTAAAATTCTTGAACATATATTCCTTGTAAATTGCATCTCTGTTGTTCACCATGGACCAGCCATTCTGCAGAAGTGGATCAACAGTTTGTTTGCGGTCTTCTTCAGATAATTTTCCAGCCTGTAAACCAACAATTAGACACAATACGTACCAATACACTATTACCGACATCTGAAATTACAGCGAGATTCGTTGAAAAGAATATTATATGTTCATATACTAATTAATGACACATGAATATCTGTCACAGAACAATAATAACACCTGTTGTAAGTGTACATATTTGAAATCAATAAAGCACAGAATATATGAGAATGTATGTTACCATTTTGCGTTTCTCTGCTCGCGTGTGCTGCTGCTGCTGTTGGTCGAATGAAAGTGACACGGACAACTGCCGTATATCCACGTTGCTCAAGTTTTCACGCAGATTCTGAAACCGCGGCCGCGCGGAAACCACTCGACTTACTAATGAACTCATTTCAATCAACTAGTACTTTTTTTATTCAACAAATACCGTCCGACATTCACTGTTCAACTATTGCGCAACGATAACATACAAGTCAGATATTTCTTCCAGGAAAAAATGTATCACTTATGTTTACATCACATGTGTAATATTCAAATGATCAGCTGTAGTGCCATAACCTTTTTAGATAAATGTGTGAACAATACCAAACACGGACCGTAGTGATAAAAATATTATGATACATAATTAATTCTCAGCCGTATGTGGAGAGAGAACGACTTTAGTTCACAATGACAACAAGTAAATATTGTTTCATAACCTATACAATTATCAAGTTTTGTAAATAACACTGGGTTTTTCTGTTTAGATATTTTGGATAAAGTAAGAGATGCACATTATTTTCAACTATCCTCGCAGGGGAATGTGTACACATTGACTAATTTAAAACTATCAAATGGAACCAATAAAATACTAGCAGCCACGTTAAAACGAGAAGTGTACTGTTTCGAATATCCGGAGAATTCAACTGATTTACTTATACCAACTACAAAAGAAGTACTGTTTACATACATACCTGGTATTTTAATCTACTTACATTCTTGTTGAAACTTGCATCCTTCATTCATGCATATAATTCTTTGTGTAGGAGTTGCGGAGATAATATCAGTTGATGCGTTTAATAAATCGGATACAGAAAATGATTTTGTCATTGGCATTACGATAACGAAGGTGTGTTCACATTGTGTTTATTGATTTTAATGTCGTATTTACAAGTATATTTTTGCATTTAGGGTGGAAATGAACAGTCCAGGGAAAATTATCTCAACATTTATTCCGCCTGGGAAGCAAGTCAAGATTTTAATCTTGAAAGCATATCTCAGAATTGTCTAAATGTTGAATTATCTTTTATTCCGTATCATTTGTATCACACGAAACTGTTGACATGGGATGAACAAGGTTCTATAAAAACAGAAGTATTGAACATGAATAACGTATTGTTGATTTTAGTATTAATTTATTAATTAAATATATTTTAGATTGTGTGGATGTTATCAGGAAGTGATGAGAAAGTCCACGTGTATCGAGAATATAGAGTGAACCATACTTATAGAGAAATAGAACTGAAAGAATGTTTTCCTGAATTTCTGAATCCACCCAGTATAGTTATGTGGATGGACATACAACATTGTGCGAATGATATAAAGTAAGATCTGTTTACTTTTCCCACATTTGTCATAATACATGTTTTCACAACGGTTATTAGGAGAATATCGGCGTACGGGTGTGAGTGCGGGTACGTTTACATGGCTGTAGTTGATTTGAAATCACTTGAAATACTGCAAACATACTCTACACGGTATGAAAACACAATCACATGCGTACGGATATTCGCCAATGACGTGACATTGAATAATCCATTGTGCCGAGCAGTGCAGCCAACACAACAAATTGCAAATTACCAATTACTAGTGACAAATACAATATTACCTTCGGTAGTGTTTCTGTAAGTCACAATAAAACTATTATGCATTCTATTTGTATTGTATATTGTATTATATGGTTGTAGAAATATTTTAGAAGATGGATTCTCCGAATTGCAAGTTTTAGATGGGAGTAATTATTTCAATGTGACTTCGTGTGCTTGTATAGCGGACATTGATCTTGACGGGGAGAATGAAATATTAGTAGGAAGTTATGGCAAGGTAAAAAGATTGTTCTAGAATGATTTGTGTATAGTTTTGTCGATGATACAGTGTAATTTCGAGTCAATTGTATGTATTTATTGTAGGAGATGTTAGCTTACAAGTATTTAGAACCAGATGGTTGGCAACTGGAAGGTGTTAGGAGTTTTGCTAATCCACTGTACGCGATGATGTATGTGGATGTGACAGGCGATGGTTTACGGGAACTAATAGTTTCAACGTTACGTGGAGTTCATGTGATACAGGTATGTGTTTTAATTTAATCTATACAGGGGTGTATTTTTTAAATTCTGCTCAAACAATATATGCCACCATTTTATCAACAAATAATCTCTATAATTGATTACTATTCTGTAATACACGACCTTCTCGATTACAAGTGTAACAACGTACACTGTTATTGAGAAAATCACTATGTGGTAAATAATTGTTATTAAAATATATAATTGTAATTATATTTCAGCACGAACCTGACGATGTTCAAGAGAAACTAGAAAGCAAACTAAAATTATTAAATATATAACTTTATACATTAAAAATGTTTTATTCACAATAGAATATACTTATATGATAGTGTACAATGAATAAAATAATACAATATAGTGAAACCACAACACAATGTTCATGCATTCACATACTAACACGCACACGCACACACACACACGTATGCACGCACACACTATATTGATTCAGATCCTCTCGTATCATTCATACACTTATCTGTTTATATATTTTTATAGTTTTATATCTGGAGGGTCTGTAATATTTATCTCTTCCGAAAAATCTCTTATTACAATAAAATATTACTTCTTATTACATTATTAATTATTATTATCCCTACATTACATTTTACATGTTAATGATTTAATAGCACTTTAACCGTTGAATTTTTCTTGAACTGTTTTCGTTTCGCTAGGATTCTGTATCGGCCATTTTGATTTACTGTATCCATGACAACCAACCAAATTGACAGCTAGCATAACCTATTTGTTCTGTCACATAGAGTTGACGATACAGAAACCTAACTTTAGTGTAAATATAAATTATAGATACCTGAAGTGCTTCTGACAAAGCATATCTACAAGTTTAAAAATACAAGTTCATTATCATCATCATCTATTTTATTGATATATGAAATCTATCATTCTATATTTGTATGTAATTGTTATTAATTCATAACTGCATTTTCGCCTTTCGTGTGTGTGTTTTATTCAGGTAAGTGTTCTGTACACAATACAATAATAATTTTTGTTTAAAATAATCGTGCATTAATATAAAATTCATTAAATAATAAATACTCCTACATATGTATATACACTGTGCGGTATTGAAACTTGATGTTAATTCATATGTTATAGTATCCAATAATCTCTAGTATTTTATGTTTCAAAACCACACAGATAATCTAAAACAATTCAGAAAAGAATTGAAATAAAAACATTCTGCATCAATACATCTTGTTACAAAATAATAACCGGGTTTCATGCACTGATCATATAATTATACACAAAATATCATTCTGTACACTAGGATGAATAGCAACTAATTATCACCTTATGTGCTATTTCATCTGTCTTGCGAGAGAGAGAGAAGATATTAGAAGAAAAAAAAAACAGGTTAGATTTAGAGATCAATAATAATAATAATATTAGTGGCTGTGTGACGAGTGGAAAAAGAACAATTGTTATAAGAGTTCATGTACACATCAAATGGCAATTACTTCCTATGATACACGTATAATATTATTTCGCAAAACAAAATAAGTAATTCGGTTATAATCTATACAGTCTTTCAAGTTGCACACATTTGCACTTTATCAAATGTAACCTCATTTATATATACCGAGCTGATATAATGTGCCCGTTTCTAAATAGTATTTTAAATGCACGACGCTAACGAGGGTGTGTTGTGTGGCGGGCGGGGGGCGGAGCGCTAGATTGTGGTACAGTTTACTAGAAGTGAAAAGATAAAAAAACAATATAATCATTCGCGCGCATTCACCCACGATTATGACACATTTTATGATTTGATCAACTGAAAACCAATATACTACAGACACAAGTATACATTAAACAATCATCATTATTTTATGTATTATTTAAATATAAACCTATGTGACTTGTAATATTTTTCCATTGTTTAGAATTTAGCATTAGATCACACCATGTTTATCGAACTTAACGCATTGTCTCTCTGTTTTGTAACTATGTTCACGCTAATCGTTAATAATGAACACGTTAATGCAATTATGGCAATCCCCCTTACACCTCCTGCACCGAGATATCATCGATATTTTATCATATATATATATATATTTATTTATTTATATTATCTTTTTTTTTCGATTTTTTTTCTTCATCTTCATCGCATTATAAATAAAGCTTTGGTATTTTCAAACTATTTCATAATTTTTTTATTTTCTTCTTATTATTTCTCATTTTATATCTAAAAATATACTAGGACACATATTCACGCGCATTCTCATTTCCTATGTATGTATGTATGTATGAATGTATATATATACGCCTCTTGCCCCCAAAACGGAATACATAAGTTAAAACTTGGTAAAATGTCATTCATTGTTTCGTGTATTTGTTTTTAGTCGACGTTGTCTTGAAATATTAGGCGCACATAGCCGGGCGAACCGGAAAGCGGTGACGCGCAGAATGGACAGACAGCATGGAATCCATTCGTGCCATGCGGTATAGCCACATGTGCCCAGTATCTGTAAACATCAACAACACACACTCACACACATATATCATAACTGTACTCCTATTCTCTCTTTTAGTTGTGTCTGTTATCTCAGTAAAAAGTCATGATACATTACATACTAGAATCAGATTTGATAAAACAATATTATTAATATATTAGATGACTGTCAGGTTTGTAAAGAATAACGTTCAGTTTATAAGAAAATATGAGGTTATGTGTACATACTTGACAGTTTTCTCCGTAGACATGTGACCGCAAGGATTGAATGCAAATGTTGGTGGACCAGAGTCAACGTAGAATGCTGGTTCGAGTCCCATGCATACTTTAACAACAGGTCCCAGCTAAATAAAAACACACATAGTTATATATATATATCGATCGCTGTGCAATGTAACAAGAGAGCAATGTTATATAAGTAACTACAAGAGATCTAAGGTTAGCATACCTCCAAACACATGGGACAACGTCGCGCCCCCGAATCTTTATCCTGACCCCAATCATGGTGGCCCTGCACGTGACCACAGTTCAAGTAGACGTAGGGTTGTTGCTGGTTCTCGTTCGGTGTGACTTTGCGCGGTATCACCAGTGTATTCAGTCCTACCGGGCACTGTGGTCTGCCCGCGTTGATCTCATCAATTTCGTGCTCCAGATCTCTTTTGCTCTGTACATAATCACATATTAATATCTTGGTTGAGCAAGAGAAATAATAAATATCTTATGCAATTTCTTTACTTTGTAATAAACCGTATTTATTGTATTAATATTTTATTGTAAAAAATGAGATACCACGAAGTAAATGAAGAAAATATAATATTTTTAAATATCCATTATTTCCTTGTGAATATTACTCGGTTGCACAAGAGTATGTGCCGTTTAAATACATCACAAAACACAGTTTTAAGCCAAATAATACACCAGAGAAAGTGCGTTTTGGATCTAAAATGCCGTGAATTATGTTCATAGAGATTTTATCCTGTGATTTTTACTTTACATCTGAAAGGAACAATATTGAATCTGTGTAAGAGAATTAATATTATAAGAAAACAGGTAAGCAACGTAGTTTCGCTTCGATATTGTTCGTTTCTATTCAAGAGTGAATAAGAAGAAATCCAGTACTAGTTACATAATATAAAGAAAAGCTTACTGGTGACTTGGCAAGTCCTTCGGCTGATCGCCATAGAAGCGTGGCTCCACACAGATCAATCAATGTACCATCTTGTAAGATGTTAGTTTCTTCTTCAACCTGCGAATAACCATTCATTAGATTTATTTATTTATACATGAAGCTTAGTTAACTACTACAGTTACAAGTATAGATATTGTATGAACGTAAGAATGCAAACTAAGACTAATATACTACTATATACAAAAATGTGATATTTCAAATGCTTTTTTCTCTATGTACAAAATCATTTTAGATATAATTACAACGTCATATTATGTATTTTTTAATTCTAAACAACTTTTTCAAATAAATATTTCCTCTAAAATGCACTGGGGGAAAAAAAATTTCCTATACATGAAAAAATGAACTCGTAAATTGCTATGTTCGGTTTTTTTTATGGGCACTCTGTATATAGATTATATACTACTATATATAGACTATATACTACTAAATATTTACCAACTGTCCTTTCTGTTGAGCTGATCGAGATTCCCGCAAGGAAAAGATACCCCCGCCGACAGAGGTTTCCCGCCAAGGTCCACACTTGGCGTTGCCCCCACAAAATACTCCACGCGGATGCATTATCAACACACCGTTCGTGGTAACGCCGTCTATTTCTCGGTTTTCTTGCCAATTGGCTTTTTCCTGCAAGATAATATTGCATTTATATTCAAGAACAAATGTAGCATATTTATACTGTCTGAATCTCTTGAGCTCAAGAGCGCAACAGTTTGATTCTAAAATATATATAAATAAATATGTTATTTAAATCGTTCAATTACAAAAACGTATCACTAAAACTGTACTAGACAATTGTAACACAATTTTAGTAACCCTTAGTAGTTTGTTCTAGTAGCGCTTAGTCAGGACCTCTGAATACCAATCAATGATTCCTAAATAAACATATTTATTAGTTAATACTTACACCTAGAAAAATATTCCGCGACGAGTCAAAGCCGGCCGCATAAATACGTGCAATCTTCGGGTTAGAGCGTTCGGCGATGATGCGACATGCAAACCTGGATATCGTGCTCTGTAGTACTTTGTTTTCACCACTCTTGTCACCGGGTATAGTGTCCATGACAACAAAGTCTATGGGCGATTCGGAGGAACGGCCAATCTATAAAATAAACAAGCAAGCCTAGTTAAATAGTGTGTATAACCTGTTTTTACTTTCTTATACACAGTATAAAAAGAAAGTATTGTAATCATGAAACATTTTGAATGCGAGATTTTGATGGAAATACATGTTTGTATTATTATGTTTATCAGAAAAATCCTAGGTTGTTAAACATGTATTTTAATACTGAATATTAATTCTCAGTTTAAAATCAAAGCCAAAACTTGTGTGAGGTTTCTCAATTTAAATGAATTAAAAACTACACATAAATACTACACACGGAACACAAATGTCATATTGCGCGGTGAACCCAAGACTTAGAAAAACCTGTTCTAGCTCAAATATAATTGTTATCTTTACAAGTAACACCTCACAGGGATGTTTATCTATAGTGCTAACACATGCACACACACCTGAAACATATCAGTATCCTCATCCTCTGTATACTCTACGATAACAGCTTGATTACGACTGAGCGTATACGATATAGAGTGTTGTCTTGCATCCAACACAGCTTGCGAAGAGTGTGGTGTCTTCACCACATAGTGTTTGGATCGTTTAACACCGTTCGCTGTCTGTCGTTTGTACAGTACAAACTTACTTCGTCGCCGGCCCCTGTCACCCTGGGGCAACGAACCGTTGTACCTGGAGCACGTAATCAGAGAGTTAATATCGGCACATGCAGTAATTTAATGTAATGTAATCATAGAATTAATATCGGCATATGTAGTATTGTAATGTAATGTAATCATAGAATTAATATCGGCATATGTAATATTTTAGATTCTCTATAAAGTATATTTGATATTTGTAGTGCGTTTAATTTGACAGATATTGCGTTATTCAAGTGTAAGAATTACGGGCTTATCATTTACAAAATTAATATTAGGAGATTAAGAGACTGTGCTGAATAAATATAAACATGAAACTCCTTAAATCAATGTACAGAGAATTAAGTTTAAAATTGAGCTAACGTTTAAATGTTTGTCAAATATACAGTATATGTGAATATTTGTTTATTATATTTGAATTTAGTTACACATATAGAGTACACATTACATATTTTAAAGATTCACAAATGATATTAATGAATATTGTTGTAAATCCTAGCTCTAATAATGGGAATATAATAATATTTAATTATCACGACTAAAGTAATCTACATGTATAATCAACATTATAATAATTACAAATCTGACACATGCACACATTACTACACATTAACTTCATGAAAAATGTATATTTTTCCATTAAATATTCTAACAGTAATTAAAACTAGAAATTCCGCTGTATACATATTTTGAAGATTTACAAATGATATTAATGAATATCATGGTACTAACCCCAGGATGACCAGCTCGCCATATTTGACAAGCTTTGGTTTATCACCGGCTGATGGCTCTTCCTCCAGGATAGGTGATTCCGTACCACGTTCTGGGCCATCCGACCTGTGAACAAGAACCCTCTTTAGTAACCTCAAACCTTCACCATACACAACATTCGTGTGTGTTTCATCCTAACTCTCCCTCTCTTAGAACACATTCTATACACTTGCTACTGCTTGCATATCTTAACAGACCTAACAAACTTTGACAAGATGAAACCTGCAAAAACTTGCTTGCCCTTATGCGTAAATATATAATTGTACATTTACTACATAGCATACATTGTTTATTTAATAAACAATGATTTCAAAGTGCATTTTCCCAACTGTATGTGAGAAGTTTTTTTATATGAATAGCTGTGTTGTTGTCAGCTGAAAGAGTATGAGAACGTACTACAGTTATTGTCAACAACAATACCCGCAAGTGAATCAGGAATTATTACTGTAGTCAGAAGTCAAGCATTTATATAATTGTGTGTGAAGGTTGTAACTGTTTCTATAAGGTATATGTGAGAATACAACACAATAAAAAAACTCTCGCAACAGATACAAGTATATTATTTCAGATATGTAAATAAGTACCCTGTCTATCTATATACGTATGTATAATCAAATAAACAAATAATTAACACGCAAAATGGTAAACAAATGCCACTTCTTAATCACTGTGTCACGTTTGTTTTCAACAGCTGACGTGAACGTTAATGAGAAATGTTAAAATGTAGTGTAATGTTAATTGTTATCAACTGTCACTTCAAACTAAACGTATGTACGTACGTACGTATACTGCGTGTACCTCACTTGTGGGAAGGTCAAGATAAATTACTTATTTTATTTACAGTTTCTATTCTATTTCGAAATAACGCTATTTAAGTTTCTAATATATACTTATTAAATATATTTGCATATAAGATACATATATGTATTGACGTGAAGCGAGTAGATATTCCTGTTGTATTATTCTACATAAATTTAAAGAACATATTTTCCTATGCTTCGTTAATAATGTAATATTACACACATTATTATTATATTATATTGTTTATTCGACTTTAAAATTGGAATGTAAAGGTCTGTTACCAACATAACATATTCAGGTCTAATAAGATCTAGGAATTTAAGATATCTATATAAACAAAACACGAACCTCTTTTCGTGTACAAATTAAATTCTAAATATTTAAAGATAAATACAAACTAGACGCCTAAAAATACAGACGGGGTAAATATATATATACGCGTTTTAAATTCCTACATACAGTTTAAATGTTACTAATGAAATTTACTGCATATATTAATTAACAGTAATGTAAATTACATGTATATTAGTACCGCATAGCTAAGAGATACTAAAAATAAATAAGAAGAAATCAAACCGGATTCTGTGAGCGGAGAACCGGAGTTAATTTCCTGGTCTATTTCCGAATCGGCTGTTGCAACTTTGCTTGCATTGAATGAAATCAAAAAACTGTAACTTACAGCTGTTTCTTTAATACGTCATAGAATACACGTGTATGTATGTGTGTATGTGTTAAAACTGTCACTAAACACGTGGCATGACGGATTCCAAACACATGCTTCACAGTTAGTTAACTTCTTAGAGACAGAGAGAGTAAAAAAACGTACGTACATTCTTGATATAAACATCATTGCAATACACATTCTTATAAAAGGAAAAGGCCTAGTAATAATACATTGTTAAAGTAT
>JAGJTL010005648.1:1091437-1111938 GCA_022063505.1 Calosoma granatense
GTTGTTTTTGTATGATTACAAATACAACTAACCTGTATTTTGTGAACCTTGCTTTTCATTTTCCACCAATTTCGTTAAGAATTCATTTGTTTCTTTCTGAATCACTTGTAGTTCTTTGATCATGTCTTTAATTGGTGTTGGATTGACATTTCTTTGTAGTGTTGTCAATGCTTTACCGCTTTTTGATATTTTGACAGTTATCACATGCTGGTCTTCCATTTTGCGCGAGAATTTAAATGCCTCTTCTTATTGTTATTTGACAGATTGAGTTGGAGTGCGTACGCGTTTATGTAAAAAAATTTAAAACAAATGCGAAAACTGCGTCTATCAAACATTAACGATTAAACAATTTAAAAAGTAGAGTCTGCGTCAATTAAAAAATTAATAAAAACAATTGGAAAATAAGGAAATAACGGGAGATAAAAATACTGTAACACATTTGAGAATTTATTGTTCTTTATTTATATTGTGAAAACAGGTTTTGCATTTAAATCATTCACAACACAATTTATTATTACGAAATAAAATCTAAATGTTCTTTGTACAATATAGGGCCATTATATTATATAACCCAATCAATCATAAGTGTGAAACAATATATGTTATACCAGTGGATGTGTCTTAACATCCGATAATAAACACTAAAGTAATTATGCATACATAATGCATGCGTCATTTGTGTTGTGTGAAAATATGTAGGTTTTTTTACGACTAAATAATAGTAGTCATTGTCAATCTATGTTTTGTATCAGAATATTCTCACTTTGGAATTCAATTGGAAAAGTATTTCAATTCATATAATATACATTATAGGTTAAGTTAAGAATTAAGAATCTATTGTATACATACAACATATGTTACGGAATTGAACTGAATCTGGTCAACTGTTGTAGTTATTTGTAAAATCTTAAATCAATATGCATACGTCACAGTAGTGTTCATAATTTATGTGAGCGCAAAGAGTGTACGTATATGTTTTCTCACCAGTATGAATTCTGACATATAGATTTAACACAGTATGGAGGTTATGAAGGCACACTTGTACCCTTAGTAATAGTTTCCATAACTGCCCCATTGGTTATAATTCCCATAGCCGGACTGTGAGTACTGCCAGTTCTGATATTGGTACTGATCGTTCTGCGGGTACTGTCCGTACTGGTTACCGTACTGTCCTTGTGCTGCGGTCGTGTTGTACTGTGAATACGATGTACCCGTTGTACCGGCACACGTAACCGGGGCCGTACCGTAGCCGCCGTAATTACTGTACGAACTGGATTGTGTCGGCGGTAGAGGTGGATCTTTGACTTTTTTACCACTTGCATCATTACTATGAAACATTAAAATATTATTATACATCATAATATACATATACAGTTATTAACGTCAGTTATATAAACTAGTACATGAAACTACCGTCAGATGGCCCTTGCGAAGTCAACAACAAGTGACAAATAGGCGTGCCAACTTCAGGATAATGTCCGGACAACGCCGTAACATTACCAGCGCAATTAAATCATCATTCGATACCTATATTCACACCGTAAACAAATTATCATTCTCTGTGCTCTACTAACCTTTTACTCTCGTCCTTCTTCTTCTTTTCCTTATTCAGTTTGCAGTATTTCTGATAATCATCGTACGCTTTCTGTACCGACTGTATGTCTGAGCCGAAATCTTCCAGAAACTCCAGTTTCCGTTGAGCAAACAACACTTTCTGATCCACCTCGGCTGATTCCTTGTTCAGGAACTGATCAATGTAGTCTAACACTTCTTTCTCTGACACACCCTGTTTCTGTAACGTCAGATCGATGAGTTGCAAGTATAGTCGTGGATTTGTGTTGTCTTTCTCGATGGCTTTGTTCAACACTTCGAATGATTTCTCAACGCTCTTGCATATTTTCAGGCAGAATCGAGCGTACTTGATTGCTAGATTGGACGAGATCATTTTGTTTTTGGAATTGTTTATATAATGTTCGTACAGTTGTGCACATTTTTCATAATCGCCACGGCGTCTTTCTAGGTTGATTCTGCGATATGCCACCTGGAAATATAATTACACACACAGTTGTAACACATGCAAGAATTCCCCTTGGTACAAACACGTCGTTACCTGTAGCAGATTAGGTACGGATTTTTCCAAATTAATAAGTATCTCTGCAGCTCGCGTGAAATTTTCGCAACACTCTTCTGACATGGCCCACTGCAGGTGTAAACTTGGTTTATTCAGATGATGAATGGTACACGCACGCTCGTACACGTCACGGATTTTAGGTTTCATCTCAGGGTCATTCAGTCCTTCCAGATAGTGAACAAACTGTAAACATTTACATCCTATACTCTCTACAGAAACTCACATCAAACTATCATCAAACAGAAGATCAGAATATCATTGCCTTTGCAAGCAAAGAAATACTTATTGAAATCTACTCAGAACTAGAAGAAACAAAGCAATTTGAATTGAAACAGCAAAACGTTTAATGTGACAACACTTACACGTAACCAGAATTCCTCATAGAGCGCGCACGCAATCAGACATCGTTCAAACAACACAATAATACGTTCACGGTCACCCTTTTCGATCTCAAAATCCAAGTATTCCTTCCAGTTCTTTAACTGGCATCTTTCCAATGGTTTCACATGGAAATAGGGTCGTTTAATCTGGCGGTTTGTAAAAGAACAGTTAGTGAAAATATATAATAGTACATATCTGTAATTGATTGAACACATTATACTTACACCTTCTTCAAAATTCCATCGTGCTGTTACTGCGTTGACGGTGTTTTTGTGAATTTTCCGACGAATTGAGACTATACGTTCTTTTAATGCCGTTGTTTCTTCATCGGACTTCTGGCAAAAAGGACAAAGATCAGGACACATAACACTTAGCATAATATACAGCACTGTAGTATGATTTTAAACCTTGATTATAATAACATAATATGGCAGTGTGCCTGCAAAACTGAAGAAATAACCATGGCAACATGGTTATATAAATAAGCGCGAGTTCGATTCACGCCCGGGGAACATTGCCATACATGTGACTCGCATTCCACAAAAAACTATAGGTGCCGTCTTGGTGTGAGCTGGCAACTCCGCTGATGGACGTTAATAAATGCTTAATTGTGCTACCGGCGGGTAACTGGGATGCAGCGTGATGTTGCGTTTTTTTTATATTAACATTATTACTGCCTAAAAGATAAATGTTAAAATTAAAACAACGATTACATACCAATGAATCCTGACCGTCGCCCTCGCCTGGTGGTATATCTGAATTAGTTGCAGCATCGGTGGGCGTGTCATGTTTGAGCATGTGTTTAATTTCTTTGCGCAACGCTAAGAATTCATCTACTTCGAGTATTTTGTTCGGTGGATGACTGGCCACATGTTCTTGGAAACTGTACATACATATATAAGTAATTGAACACACGTTGAATCTAACATGAACACACTTACTTATCAAAATGATTAGTGTAGCCCTGTGTAGGCGTGGCAAGCAAGCGATCATACAATGTTGTGACGTGTTGTAATCGTTTACCCTCCGTCTCCCACTTGATGTAACCGTCCCACAAGCGATCCGAGCGAAACTCCAGGCCGCACGATGTCAACGCACGTTCATACTGTGCCCGTATATGGTCCTCGTCTTCAGCGTGTGTGGTACGCGTGTAGTTCAAATAGTGTATCCACAGATCCACCGATAGCGGGATTGCTTTGAGTCCGCGCTCGAACACCTTATACATATAATACGGTTAACACACACCTACACGAGTAGCGCACGCACGGATTGGTGCAGTGCGGAGTGGGCGGTGCAGTCTGTAGTGCGCTAATACTGTGTGTGCGCGCGCGCGTATCACTGTAAGGGGAGGAGCTTATACAGTAGTGACTAGAGATTGAACAGTGTGTTCTGCGCGCGCGCGCATAGATATTAACACACAGAGACACGCCCCACCCACATGCACACTGTACAGATGTTCGTATGCTTATATAAATATATAGATTATTGTATTTCATATATATATATTGTTATTATATAGATATATATGTAAATCGTACCCTAACATTTGATAGTGCATCTCTCTTACATGAATTTGTTAAGTGAATCCACCGACGTTGGCTTCAAACTCGTCAACATTGCTGCCACAACACATTACGATAGTGCCGTTTAACTAAAGATAGCGCTTTTGTATATATATAGATATAAAATGGCTAAATAGTAGTATGTATCATCATCATAATATGTATATATGTATCACAAAATGTAACATGAACAAACAACAAACAAACACACTCTAAATACATGGCATCATATACAATCAATACATTGCAAATAGTAGTACGATTCATTATTAATAGTAGTTATATAGTAGTAAGATAATATTATATTATTATTGAGAGCTGCTGGCACGCCGAGTGGACGCTGTTGGAAAAAAGTTATAAAATTGGAAAATTAATAAATTGATATAAATGAAGTGTATATATATATATACGTATAGATATAAGGACATATATCACACACGCGGCACCGTACGACCGAATGCCGTGTGTTTCACTTACCTCCTCGCACTTCTTCTTATTCCCCTTACGTTTCTCGTAGTCGGCGTACTTGCGCCAGTATCCGTAACAGTACGGATAGTGTGACAGGAACGCATCATATGCCTCACGGGCCGCTTCCATATCATTCTACAACAATACACAACACACACATATCATTGTTAGAATATTATATTTATTCTCTGACAGTAACTACTACTAGTAGTAGTAGTAGTAGTAGTAGTAGTAGTAGTAGTAGTGTTGTGCTGGACTCACCTCCTGATCCACATACTGCAACAGATATGTCCAACCAGTAAAATCAGTCGGATCATCATTCACCGCCTTCCAATACTTGTCCAGTTCCGGTAACTTCCGTGCCTTGGACTGCTTGTCCTCCTTCTTCACCTCGGCACCGCTCTCCAGCGCTGGCTTCTTAGCGGCAGACTGTTCATTCTCTGACGTTGGTGAACCAGGGTCATACTCATTCTCTTCTAGTTTACGTTTGGTTCCTTCTTTTTTCACTGATGGTAATTCATCTTCTGATACGACCTGTGGAGCAGGAGAAAAAGTATTACTAATGCTTACATGTGCATAATTACACAACTTTTACCTCTGTATCCGCTGGCAGTTCAGCTAACTTTGGTCCAGGCAGTTCCTCATCAGACACTTCCTCTGTCTCCGGCACTTTAGCTGCTTGTACAGTTGGTAGTTCATCTTCTGATATGACTTCTGTATCAGGATCCATACTCTGTAAAATACACACAGTACACATATGCAATGTAAGCTTATGCTTATGTATGTACAATATTAATTACCTGTTTCTTAGTTGTTTCTTCACTATCCTCTTCTTTATTCTCATCTGTTGCTACTGTCTCTGCTTTATCATCGCTTGTTGCGTTCTCATCAATGTGTTCTGATACACTTTCGTCCATTACTTCTGTATTTATTTCTTCTGTTTCTTTTGGCACATCTTCTGTTTCCATTGGTTCCGCAGATGTAACATTATCATTAGCTAAAAATATTTATTTCACATTAAAGTGTCAAGACATATTTAATATAGTAATATTCCAGTCTATTCTTTGTTACTTACCCTCATCTTTATCACTATCAGGCTTACACTGTGTCTGTGAATCAGTATTCAACAATTCGTCAAAGTTCTCCCGACTGTCCTCATCTTTACTGTCATCTTCCATTACGGCTGGTTCATTCACAGACGAATTCTCTTCCGTTTGCATAGAGTCCTGATTGTTCTCTGTTTCGCCTGTCATTGCATCATCCTGATTAGAATTCTGCTCGGGGAATGGCTGTTCAGATCCGAATTGTGCAGAACGGCTGTCGTTCTGATCCGTGCTCGAATCACCTTGGAACGTATTACTAAATTCATTGCACGAATCTTCCGTTGCTTGTGGCTCATTAGCCGGTACACTAGTATCCTGTTCTGATTGAACATCACCCGTTGATTCCTGTGCAAACGCAAATATCTCACTGTTATCCGCGGTTTTATGTAACTGCTCCGACTTAGTCGATTCATTAGCGTCTTTTTCATTCGCCTCCTCCTCTTCTTCGGACACTTCCACTTCTACTAGTACCATTTTTTTACGCGTTTTCCGTGCAGTTTGTTTTGTCGTTGCCGGCGGTGGCCGCACTGCACGCCCTGATCTAGTTCTGCGAACTTCTGTAAAGCGAAGCACAATTTACTAATGTTTTATTTACACAGTACCAAACATTCCGTACAAATACGTATGACGCCAACAGATACTAATGTTAATAAATTATTCCTTAAAGATCACAAGAGCACATTTTTAAATTAGTGAAGATAACATATTACCCTATGAATAGTGAATTCGTTAATTCACATAGCAATCCTAATCATAACCGGAGATAACGAATTCATCACGCTACTTAAAAAAGCAATAGATTATATTCAGCATGAATTTGTTGAAAATTAACAATGTTACTCGTACCTGGCTCATTTACAACAGCATTATCATCTACAGAATCCATTTTCTAGTTGTAATTACAGTTTCAAAAATATATAAACCACGCACAAACAACTTTCCACCATGTAATTAATGTGTGTGTGTGCAAATCTCTTCTTCGTGTTGCACATAACATACGGGTGAAGTTTTCTTCTTCAAAAATACCAACATTCTAAAAATCAAATTACAAAAGTTCCTAAATATGACACTCAATTTAACCTAACTTTATTTTAATTGTACACATGTACATGTTATTCAAGTTATTTCCATATAAATTGTCTACATATAATAATTTAAAATGCCTGAGTGCGATATAATAAGCATGGATTGTGACGAATCTACATTTTTACCTAAAATTGGTAAGCTCTGTAGTTGAACTAACAATAAATTCTTGTATATAATTGTTATTATGATTTTAGTAAATTTTCAAAATGGTCAGTTACAATCAAATAATGAAAAGAGGTTGCAATGTGCAGCGTATTTAAATCCTAAAACCGATAAGACAGTTATGGCTTTGGCCACGAAGAAAATGATATACACAGGCGAAGAAGACACAGATAACAGTCTTTGCTACACACTGTTGACGATACGAAACAAGAAAACAAACAAAGTAAGGTTGCTTGTTTGAAACTGAATGATCTCCAATTACTAATATGATATATCCTTGTGTAGATACGCTTGGTGCCTGTAAATATGGTCTCGTTAAATGTAGAGATGCCGAAAATCAACACGCTCCTAGATAGTACATTAAATAATAGTCAGATTAGTGTAAGGGACTTGAATAAACAGTTTGGCTCAAAGAAAACCAAGAGACGAACTGAACAGATAGAAAGAATGAAGTTGAATGTGAGTAATGTGGAAGAGGAATTGAAACAAACGGTTGCAGGTAAGCGAGATGCAATAAAACTAATTATTAATAAAATAGACATAAAATGATTGTATGTATTTGATAGATATTGAAGTGAAGGAAGAAGATTTAGTAGCGCCAGCAATGGATGACAGTGAAAAATCATATCGTCCTCCGATGAACCGAAACGCTTCGACACCTAGTCAAGTATATGACTTGAAAACAATCATACAACCGCAAGATTTGGACACATTGTTGGATTTAGCAAAGGAAGTATCTGAAAATCCCATTGACATTGAAAAGTAAGATCATAGCATACATACACGACATACACGTAATGAAAAATAATGACTTTATTTACAGATTCACTCCGTTCGTAGCTATCAGTATTAACGCATTAAACAAGTTTTCGACAACGTCACTGGAAAAATACCAAATACTCTTGTACATTGATGCCATACTGAAATTTTTCAAAATGCCCGTGAAAATGATAACGAAGAAAAAGTTAGAAATGGATCCGTATCCGGAGAAAATTGTACAGAAAATTCTGCAAGACTTTACGGTGTTTAGCGATAATAGCCGAAGTCGGCCGATATCTATGCGTGATAAAGCCACATGTTACGTTATCATACTGGCATTGACCGCGTTGGAGTATCGTTTAGACTTGGAGAATCTCAGCAAGTCATTGGGTGTTGGTTTGAAGAAACTGTTGGATATATCTCGTGTATTAGGCGCACAGCCAGCTTCTAGCAATGAGAAGAATGTGATTGTTCTGAAACTCCCGTTGCCTGCTGCACCAACAGGTTTTGGAAAACGAAAGCGAAAATAAACGAACCACATCTCTCATTTTCTGATTGATCATTAATTGTTAAAAATGACAGTTTGTAAATTCTTTTGATGTATTTTTATAATTGAAAAATAAAATATATAATTTACAATTTCAACTTTTTAGCTATAAATACGGGTTTGTTTTTCTTGCTGTGTTTATTGGTTTTTGCTTTAATGTGTCCTTTTACTTGTTCTTCCAGTTGTGTGAAGAATGCAGCCGATGATTTTACACTCTTAGCACCTGTACTTTCGTCCATCTGAAAAAGAAATTACAATAATTAATAAATAACTTATGCATATATAACCATATATGTCATTCAAATATATAACAGTTTCTTCGTTTACTTTGCGATAGTTAATATACATATTCAATATATTATTAATTACTTTGTTCTATATCACAATATTTATTTTAAATAGCAACATGTTTCGACACATTGTGTCTGCTTCAGGCTAGATATTTGCAAGATGACACAATGTGTGGAAACATGTAGCTATTTAAAATAAATATTGTGATATAAAACAATGTAATTGATAATATATTTAATATGCATATATGTAATTGTTTGACATTTCTTTATAATTGTACCTTGTCAACATTCCGTTCTTTCGTGACTTTGTCCAATAATTTCGCTGCATTTTCATTACTGTACTTTTTCGCAAGTGTCGGTTGTAATTTTTCTTTCTTCTCTTTCTCCGCCGCATGTACCTGTTGTTTTCTCTTCTTCTGTCGTCGTTCCCGTTTCTTATCGGTGTCTGTTCGTTCTGCACGTCCGATGACGTCACCACGAGGTTTCTTCTGTACCTCCTCGGGTGCCAAGAGTGCGGCGTCACTAGTGGCGACGGGTGCAACTTCTTCCATACTCACCGCCGGCATATTATTAACAACCCGCAACTCTGGCGCCACGGATTTCGGTGTAAAATGGAAGTTTGATAGAGCGTCTAACTTGCTGAATAATCCGCGCATCATCGCACGTATTTCTATGTGTTCTTTCGGTTCTTCGTCCGGTTTCTCGTCCTCTGCATCAGGGTTCAGCGCTTCTTTCTGTTTGAGATACTCGTCCTCGTAGATCTGAGCTAGTGATTGTTTGCTCTTCTCCTGGTCCATGACGAGTTTCTTTCGGTATTCCATCGGTGTGTCCGCGGGTCGTACCTTTCGTTCAACATCGTCCCATGCTTTGTCTTTAATACGCTGTATTATAACATCTTCTAACCGGTGTGTGGTTTCTTCAGTTATAACCGGTGCTGGTCGAGATGTCATATCGAACTCTACAACCTCCTCCAGTAACGAGTTCTGTGGTCGGTTCGATGCTGTAATTTCACCTTTCAATTGCCACGGTTTTTCCTGTAACGCTACATCTTCAATAACATCAATCTTCTGTTTCAACCGTTCCTCTCGTAACTCATAAGTGGACTTTAAATTTTCTTCGTTTCCTCCTTCTTCGTCTTCTTCATCTTCGTCATCTGTTTCTCGATTTTTAACTTCATTCTTATTATCACTACTGCCAAAGAAATCTTTGTACCTCGGGTTATGTTGTTTCATATCTATATCATCGTCATTCTCTACATCTTCCTCCTCCTCGGAGTTTGCTTCAAACAGGTCCACCGATTCTTCGTCTTCTTCCGATTCGTCATCATCATCATTGTCTTTTGGTTTCTTTTTTTCACGTTCCTCGTTCTTTAAAAATTGTTCCATTTCATCCAGTTTGAAAAATTCGTCATCGACAACAGATGTTTTCTTTGATTTTATTTCACTTTTCGGCAACTGTTTCTTTTTGTTATTATCCTCCTTCTCCTCCTCATCGTCTTCGTCTGTTACGTCAGCGTTATCATCCAGTGTATCTTGTTCCATTTCACTGTCTGCACTTGCTTCAGTATCGTCCATATCTTGTTCGTTTTCCGCGTCGAATTCCTCCTTGCCTTCATCAGAATCATCTTCATCGTCATTCTCATTCAAATTTAAGAACCATAAACGATCCTTAGCGGCTACAAGTCTACTTACAGAACTTAAGGATTCCGTTAGCAACGCACTGTTTTGCAATTCAACTTGTTGCCATATTTGTTCCAAGTCAAACTTTTTTGTTATTAACTCGGGTAGCGCATTTGCAGTCTTCGTCTTTTCTTCACTCTTAGAGAAATCATAATTCTCCTTTAGTAAATCTTTAATGCTGTCAAGAAGTTTATCCGGAGCACTATAAATAAAGCATTATTTATAGTGATTAGTGTACAGGTTATTTTCAATAGAATGTGTTCACAAACCTCAAGAATTTTTCTGGTTTCTTTGTTAAATTAGTAAATTTACTAAGAGCATTATCACTTAATATATCAGGCATAATTTCTTTTATATAAAACTCATGTCACTTTGAATACTCACGTGTACTTGTTTTCACATTTAGATACTTGTATGAACGTAGCGCTATTTTAGGGAATTTTAATATTTCACTTAATAATGTTAGGGGAATGCATGCTCAGAACGTTTGTAGATTCTGTGATATTTACGGTACTTGGTTATGTTGTTTCCGTTGCATTGTTTTTATATTAAATATACTTAAAGTTTATAGTTTTTTTTACATTTATAGGATTTTTTTATAGTTTTATACGTAAATATTTTGATTTCGTTACACATTGATGTAACTATCTATATGGAACATGATGACTACCGACATGTTAAACGATGATCATTCACGAACCATAATTCACATAGATTTGGATTGTTTCTATGCTCAAGTGGAAATGCTGAAGAATCCAAAATTGAAAAACGAGCCACTGGGCGTCCAACAGAAAAATATCGTTGTTACCAGTAATTATATCGCCAGGGAATTCGGTATTAAGAAATGTATGTTAGTGACAGAAGCGCAGAAGTTGTGTCCCAACTTGAAACTGGTGAAAGGAGAAGATTTACACGATTATCGACAGATGTCTGCAAAAGTTACGGCCAACTTGCAGAAGTTCACCACAGTTATTGAAAAATTGGGGTTAGACGAAAACTTCATTGATGTCACGGAAGTTGTAAAATTTCGAATGAACAATAAACTGTCTAACAAGATTGACGCGGTTGGAAATGTATATGGTTCTGTGCGTGAGGAGTGCGAGTGTGGTTGTGTCGTTCGATTGAATATCGGTTCAATAATTGCCGCGGAAATGCGTCAGAGTATTCGCGATGAATTAGGTTTAACTTGTTGTGCTGGTATTGCACACAACAAATTACTAGCGAAACTAGCCGGTGCAGTAAACAAACCCGACCAACAGACCATCGTGTATCCTAGCAACGCTGGCCAGTTAATATACAGTCTGACAGATGTGCGAGCTATACCGGGCATCGGAGCGAGTGCTTACGAAACACTGAAATCACTGTCTGTCCATACGGTGGACGAACTGAGACAGTGTCCAGCGGACAAATTGAAACAGGCGCTCGGTGTGGACAGGGCACAATTATTTATGGACTTGTGCTACGGTCGTGATACGTCACCGGTTAAAATAAGCGGCCGGCCGCAGAGTATCGGTTTGGAGGACAGCTGCAAGTCGATCAGTGTGGAAACAGAAGTGCAGGATAAGTTCCGGCAGCTGTTGCACCGGCTGATGGTGTTAGTGGGCGAGGATGGTCGTATACCACGCACACTGAAGATGACTGTACGCAAATTCGACACGTTACGCAGACAGAGTCACCGTGAACAGCGACAATGTAACATCTCCCCCACACTGTTCTCTGCGGCTCACAACACCGTCCACCTAGCGGCCGGTGCTGAAGATAAAGTCATGGCTTCCGTCATGAACTTGTTCCACAAACTGGTGAACATATCACGGCCGTTTCATGTCACACTGCTCGGACTGGCGTTTACGAAATTTCAAGAACGCCAGCACGGTAAACACTCGATTGCGTCGTTCCTTATGAAGAATCTCTCGGTACAGTCTATTACGAGTCTGCAGAGTAACAACAGCAGCGCACTAGGTGCACCTATGGAGTACAGTCCTGTTAGTCAACATTACCTGTCCGCCAGTGACTTTCAGACGGACGGTTCCGAATCGGAAGTGGAACCATCTCCGAAGAAAACCAAACTGGGCGCATTGATTGCGAAACGACGGTGTCTGGATCTGTCCGTGGAGTGTCCGTCACCGAGTAAGTTGCGTGTGGCAGAACTCAGATTGAATTCACGGGACAGTCTAGATCGGTCCCCGCCCCCTACTACCCCTGCCACGCCCAGTGTTGTTGACAGTACAACAGAGTTCCGTTGCCCGGACAACGTAGATCCTGAAGTGTTTAAAGAACTACCGGTAGACGTACAGAACGAACTACTACAGCAATGGAAACTCGAACAACAGCAAAAGAAAACAACAGCAGCAGCAGCAGCAGCACGGCCGCCATTGAAAAAACAAAAAACCACCAACACATTACTAGGGTACCTTATCAAGAACAAATAGAATCGGACACACGGGATGTATATATATATATAAGTAAATGGGTGGTGACTAGTCTTCACATAACCAAACAAAATGCAACAAACTTACAACAGATGTTGATTTCACATTGTAAGAGCAGTGATATATGTGTGTATATTATATTATTATTTTGTAATTAAACATTGTTTACTAGATGCATAGGATTTGGTAATAATAACGATTAGGTTCCTTGTTTTCTAAACCCATTCCATTGTTTTGTATATCACACTGTACAGTTACAATAAATACATTCATAAATATCGCAATGGTTTTTAATTTTAATTATACACAACAATATATTACATATTGACAATTATTAAAGTTATATAAAAGAAAAAATTACAACAAAATAATAAGTTCTTCCTATAAGAAATAAGATTCTGTATACACCATATTTGTTTTATTTAAATGTGTCACAGATTACTAATTACTAAATGTTACATAAACATATTAAAATATACCAAAGTTAGTTTATTCATGTCACATTTCATTATACATCTTATGATTAATGTGAATATTAGGTTAAATTTATACACATGCATACAACTAGTACGCTGGATAGTAGTTTAGTGATACTGAAGGTTTTTTACAGATTTGTTGTCTTGGTTCAGCAGTGAAATGAATCACATAGGCTGGATAAAACTCGTCGTCAGAATACTTAACAATCACATCAGTATTATTACTATCTTTGACAGTAGTATCGTAGCGAATCTTGCGCGCTTTATCATAATATCCAGGCATGGCCGTATTAGCATTGCCAACACACTTTACACCTACCATAACCTTGGCCACTATCATAACTTTACCTCGTTTACCTTTTTTACCTTTATCACAGTAATTTTCTGCATAACAGGATTTAGGTGAAAAGGACACGCCCTGTCCAAACCGATGGCCTGTTCCTTGTCCATACAGTCGCCAGTTGAAATTGTCTTCACAAATCTTATCCACATTAACTGCTTTCGTTCCGTGAAACAGTAATAATTCTTGCACACTATGCAAACGTGTTTGGAGTTCATATTTCTTCATCACGTATCGGCCCAGTAAGTAAGGATTTTGTACGCGTTCTATACGGGAAATATGACTTCTTGACCGGGGCATTTTGCTATGGAACAGATTCATGATTTCAATATATTCACTATGTGTCGTGTTCAGCGCAACTAGATGTTTCTCGCAATTCGTCGGCATTGGACTCCAGTTTGTTTGTTTGTCAATTACAGTTAGGCAGAGACTCCGAACTACGTTAGTTTTTGGACGGACAGATTCATTTGTGTACGAACTACCAGCATAGTAGTTCCCAGGTTTATACTGCTTACTGCGGCTCACCGTGCTTCTAGAGGTACTAGGTTGGTAACTGGATGAACTATAACCGTCGTAACTACGGTAAGTTCGTGATGGCTGATAATTGTACGTCGGATAGTGATGTACTGTTGGTTCATCACTAGCTATAAACTCTACATAAACACATAATATTAATAATATATTCAAGTATCTAATGTATGGGTTAAAACTTACTGTACAGTAATGCACCTGCACCTATTGCTGCAAGAACGAACGGTAACATAGTGTTATTACTATCTTGTGCAATATATGCACCCTTTCTACTCAACTAACTGACGTGTACTGTGATATAATTACGCATCAATGTTTGGTTATGATGATACAGAAAAACCCCCGTATTTGGTTTTGTACACTTGATCAAAGTACTGTGATGTTAGTTATGTTTAATATTAAAGAAAAGATACAAGATTTCCTGAAACTAATTTCTAACATATTCAAATAAATAACAAATTATAAAATAAGATAGAAATACATTCGTAGTGTTTTATGTAAATCATTGTTTTTTTTTTTTAATTACAAACGGAAGTTTGATGATTCATAGTGTACAGAAAATTTTAAATATGACAAACTGAGAAAATAATTTTTTATTTTTTAATCTGCAAAAATATGCTGGTCACATCCCATTTTTATCGTTTGTTGCTAGTTTCATGCAATGCATTGTTTATTGTGTGCGCAAGTAACGTTGGTTAAATTAATTCGGCAGTTAAGTAAATAAAAGTAATAATAAATATTACTTACCTACATGAAAACAATTTGCTGCGTAGTTAGTTTTATTGTCATAAATAATGTCGGCTAATCAGAGTAATTTAGAAATTAAACAACATTTGGAGGGTAGGTTATGAAGGTGA
The DNA here is from genome assembly GCA_022063505.1 of Calosoma granatense. NCBI lineage: Eukaryota > Metazoa > Arthropoda > Insecta > Coleoptera > Carabidae > Calosoma > Calosoma granatense. The sequence continues at coordinate 1,106,242 of JAGJTL010005648.1, forward strand.
CAACGAGCAGGTGACGACAGATTAATAATTACTATAAATTTTAGAATTGGGTTTGTATGAACCGGGGATGACTGCGAATGATATGAAAACAGTTTATACTACTGTCAATAAGTCCAAAGAAACTGCTAACCAAGAAAAGGATATCCGTCAACTCTTGGCACAGACTGACGAAAACTGTTTGAACATACACAATTTAACGCAATCTTCCGGTGGGAGCAACGACACTATATTGCAGGACGATAAAATGGACAGTAGTGGGATTGTTGTCAGAGAAAAGAAGAACGAAGAACAGTTGAATAGCAGTATAGCAACAGACGGACATTCGAGTGATACGGATAGTATTACATGTACAACATCCACACCCGTCAAACCAATGAAACGAAATAATACTCGTAACAATGATAACATTGATGTATTTATACCGGCAGCCAGTATTTACAAACCACTCGAATTACGAGTGCCGCACAAGAACAGAATTCTATCGGCCATTTTCTATCATCCGGCAGTGTTAAAATTACCAGTGGAAAAACGAGCCAAGCTGATTTTCAAATCAAACATTATTCAGATCCAGAGATACGAGGCAATTCGACGGACAGGCATCAATAGTGTGCCGTGGGCGGATCCTATAAAACCAACGTTAGCCAAACAGTTTAACGGTGATCTGTGTGTGGATGCAGTGCCGTGGGTGGAAGAACCGGAAGAAATACGGACAGATGAGGTGGCGGGTGGACAGGGGAAAGAGAATAATAGCTGCAGCAAAGAAGAGAACAAACCAAAACGTCAGGTGAAACGAAAGAACTATAAAGAAATGGATAGTAGCGATGATGATAAAGATTTCGTCACGAATAACAATAAAAAGAGTAAAGTAGGTAATGGTGTGATTACGCGGGCGAGTGTAAGGAATCAACTGGCGGAGAATAAACGAAATAGTACACCAAGTAAGTAATAACATGTGAAATAAATAATTTAAGAAGCTCAATCGTATAAATCTATTATTTGCAGAGAAAAGTAGTTTGTCACTGTCCAAATTGGAAGTGCGTAGTCGAACTGATAAGATATTTGATGAATTAAAGAAACAGGATGTAGCGCAGACAAGACAACAGAAATCTAAAACAGCGCCAGAGCCAGCAGAATATAATGGATCATCGGATGACGACGATATATTTCCTACGGGACAACAAAATACTACAACTGTTCAGGTACACGGCGGCAGTAATAAGACAGATAATAAAACTACGGCAACACCGCGCCAGAATAAGCCTGCAGAGAATGAACAGAAAACAATTCCAGCAAAGAACTTTTATGAACGAAACAGCCGTGAAAAAGCACCGCAGACTAGTAATAACAATGAAGAACGTAAAACAGAGTGCCCAATATGTAGATTATCATTCCCCATGTCTGTTATTGAGGTAAGTTGTATAGTTTTAAACATACAGGGATATTTTCTAGTGCAATTTGCATTACAGAATCATGCATCAACATGTGTACAGTTTGAAGAAGAAGAAGAGGAAGGAGAAATATCCGAACAGTTTTGTAATATTTGTGAGAAATGTATACCGTTAACTGTTGATATGTACGCGCATAGGCAACAATGTTTAAAGCTCATATGCGAACAGTCGGTGGAAACACCAAAGTGCGATACGAACGAAAATAAAGTAGGCGGGCAGATGTGTAGCATATGTGATAGATACTTTATAAACGGTACAGACATGAACAAACACGCCAGCGAGTGTATTAAAAGTCTAACACGCAAATAACATCTCCATGTTATTCAAAGTGTGCTTAACCTGTAGAGAAGAATATTACCTAAAAATGTAATAATCATATTGCTACATAAACATTGCAGCTTGTATATTTTTAAATACATTTTTATACTAAAATATAATGTGACGTTTTATTTTTAAATAATTCTTCAGAAGTTTATCTAAGATTTCTATAAACACGTTATTCTAACTTTGTACCTCACTTTTATATTGATCCGAATCTCCATGACTACGTTTTGTTCATGTAAATTTATTTTATTTGTTTCAAAGATCAAAGTACATGTGTCGATAATGACTGGGAATATTTGATACCAATACTGCACCAGTATAGCAACGTTGATTCGATGCAGTATGTCCGTATATTTATGTTGTGATTGCTAAATATACCAAATAAAAACAAAACTACTGGTTGTCATACAAATATAGGTAGGTAATGATAAACTTGGAATGTGTCGTATTTATCTGTAATGTTGTTGTTATCGTACGAAAGGTGACGTTTTCGTTTTTTGAAAATATTGCATGGTTCACTAGATATGAGCAAAAGTTTGATTCTTTTCAATTTTAACTCCGTAGGGATGCAAAATTTTGAAAAACTTTAAATACAACTATTATTACATGGATAACAGGCTTTTCGAAAAGATAGACGAAAATATTTTTTACTTGCTGTATCTGGAGATACAGCATGCAAGTTTAATTTTTTTAATGGGGACTACAATCAATTTTAGTCTGGTTAAAAGAGCTATTTTTTCTTTTCACGGTTTCGAAAAATATTAACCGGTTTTTGAATAATGTTCGTGAAGTCGATGTACTTTTAACCATTATTTTTTTGGTTACATGCCCTGTGACTGCTAAATATACCAAATAAAAACAAAACTAGTGGTTGTCATACAGATATAGGTAGGTATATGTACATATGATAAACTTGGAATGAGTGCTATTTATCTATTCAGTTGTTGTTGTTATTGTATGATAGGCTACGTTTTCAATAATATATTTATCTCTGATTGTATACAAATGAAATGAATCTTGTCGAGTGTTAACCTTGCGGTGTGGTCAGTGAATGAAAGGTTAATTAATAGACACTTTGTTATAGGATATCATGGAGATGAAATGGTGGATGTTCCTGGTATTTACAATTAGTGTATTCGCTATTGGTCAGTGTTCCATTGAACAAGACTTAACTGGACGTCAATGGAGAATTTCAAATGGAAATCACAGTAAACATAATAATATTGTAAAAGTTTGTATGTTTCTATATGGTACATGTACATATGTGTGTAGGTATCAATGTACAGGGAACTGTACCAGGTGGTATATATTCAGATCTAATGTCAGCTGGCGTAATCCAAGATATATACTACCGATTCAACGATATTCAGTATCGATGGATTGCAAACGAAACATGGACATATTCTTACACATTCCAAGGTAGTATTTCTTTTACATTCAGTGTTAAATACGGACGGGAGTCAGTCATTGTGGAATCAGTACCACTGATCATATTTCAAGTATTTGTCTATATCGGATAATTCATTTCAGCGGATAACAAACATTTTGATAAAAATGTAATAAACCTAGTCCTCGATGGTTTGGATACGTTTTCAACGGTTTATTTGAATGACAATGTGATTGGGAACAGCAGTAATATGTTTGTACGATATGTGTTTGATATTAAACCATATTTGAAGGTAAATATTTCATTATATATGATCTCTAGTTAGAAATAACCACATACATATATGTATATTTAATTACTTGAATGCATGCCGGTGTATAATCTGAATATGAACACTATTTCATTTAAGCGGGCACAAAATAACCTAACTATACGATTTGAATCGCCGGTGCATGAAGCACGTAAACTGTACGAGGCACAAGCGAAACAATATCCGATATTACCAGTGTGTGTGCCGCCCGAATACAATGGCGAATGTCATGCTAATCATATAAGAAAAATGCAGGCTGCCTTCTCTTGGGACTGGGGCCCTGCATTTCCTTCAGTAGGCGTATGGTAAACAGTGAACAATTAATAATAATTTGACAGCATGTAAAGTGTCTGTTTTTATCTTAGGAAACCAGTGTATATAGAATCGTATAATTCAGCAACACTTCGTGACGTTACTGTGAATATAACAGAACTAGACGAACACTGGAACATTTCTTTAACAGTATATTACGAAACAAGTAGACCTAACGCATTCGTTAAGGGCACGCTTTATCGACAATTTACTGCGGATAAGATGAGCTTCATTACGTATAATTACGTTTCCGGTACGACAGATGAAACTGGTGAACATGTACAATATATCACATTACTCGTACCAAAAGTAAGATACAACATAAATCATATCGTAACTGGTGTGTTTTATTTATGACAATTTGTAAAACCTTGTAGGCTTATGTAAGTGTTTGGTGGCCGAACGGATTTGGAGAACAACATCTTTATAATTTGACACTTAAATACGAACATCCGGAAACTGGAGAGTCAAGTGTCAAAAAATTGCGAATTGGTTTTAGGAAAATTGAGTTGGTTCAGAATAATCTTAGTAAGTATAAATGATCATTATAAAATACTACGTACAAATGTATAATATTACTGTATTGCAGGTAAAGGTTTGACGTTTTATTTCAAAGTTAACGGTGTCGCTATTTTCGCTAAGGGATCTAATTGGATTCCTGCAAATATTCTGCCTGAACAGGGTGCAGACATCAAGCGTATACGTTTTCTGTTGGAGTCTGCACGTGATGTACATATGAATATGTTACGTGTATGGGGCGGTGGCGTATACGAGTCGGATGAATTTTATGAAATAGCTGACGAACTTGGTATCCTAATATGGCAGGACTTTATGTTCGCGTGTTCAATGTACCCCGTGGACGAATCATTTTTAAAGTAAATATTCTTAAAAAATGTCCAGGATGGTTCATAATTCTCGTTACATAGAAAATAATCAGTCTGTGTAAAATATTTATAAAATGCAACTGTGCTATTGGTAGTTTAATACATTGTTTATTGTTGCCTAGCAACCAATAACGCGTTGTGATTGGTCCGATGGCAACTGTTTTCAGTGTATTACAGTGTGACAGATGATGTGATTGGTTTTTATACGAACGGTATGTGTTTAGATCTGTTCGTACTGAAGTTAAACAACAAGTACGACGTTTGCAACATCATGCCAGCGTTGCTCTGTGGGCTGGCAACAATGAGAACGAAGCAGCTCTGCAAGGAAACTGGTATGGAACACGGAGTAACTTTACAGTGTACAAGCAAGATTACGTTACCCTCTATGTGAACACGGTGCGAGAACAGTGTTTGAACAATGATGGCACGAGAGAATTTCTAGTGTCCAGTCCGACAAATGGAGTACAATCGGAGAAAGAAGGTTATGTAGCGAAAAACCCATACGACACACATTACGGTGATAGTAAGTAAAGATATACGAATGAAATAATTTAGGGACCGAGAAACAGTAGAACCCGGGTTCAAATCCCGATCTGAGATAGTGTATTTTTATTTTACATTTAATTTTAAAATATGCTTTGAGATCTTCAGTATTGAGATTTGATATTAATAGAGTTGTATATTATTAAAAAAAAAATGTTTTAGTACATTATTACAACTATATTTTGGACGGTTGGGATAAGAGTATCTATTTGAGAACACGTTTCGCTTCTGAATACGGTTTTCAATCTCTGCCTGCCTGTTCTACTCTATTGTCATCGACAAACGTCACAACTGACTTGAAATTCAACAGTGAGTTTTTAAACTCACGACAGCATCACAAAGGCGGCTATTTAGAGATGGCAATGTTGATAAATAAACATTTGAATTTACCGGCTGATACGAAGGAGAATTATTTGCAAACGTATAGTTATTATAGTCAGGTAAGGTATGAGAGAGGGATTGTTTTAGCAATGCAGTTATTGTATATAT
>JAGJTL010005648.1:1111968-1124227 GCA_022063505.1 Calosoma granatense
ATGGCTGTCAAAGCACAAACAGAATTTTATCGAGAAGGTCGTAGTATGTTGAATGCCGATGGTAACGGTTTAACTATGGGTGCGCTGTATTGGCAGTTGAATGACGTTTGGCCAGCGCCATCTTGGTCTAGTATAGGTAACATTTCTATATATATTTACGGACACCACATTGTGTGAATGCTAGTATATTATAATGTAAAACATAAGCGTTCACGGATTAAATGTGTAACAGCGTACACTATTATCGAGAAGGACTTTTATAAATAGTAACTTTAAACGTTTATATTATAATCTACAGATTTCCGCCAGAAATGGAAGATGCTACACTATTATGCGCGGCATTTTTTTGCACCGGTGATAATGACAGCAAACGTCAGTCCAGCACGGTTACTAACACTGTATGCAATCTCTGATTTGACAACATTTACGCCAAATGCGACCGTCACCGTTGCAGTTTACAAGTGGTCCAATTTGAAACCGATCTATACGGAGAATAATACGATAAACTTTGTACGTTTGATTAATGTCTGCGTGTGCGACGCGATGGTAATATACGGTTATGATATTTCAGTTACCCGGTCATTCTTCTATTATTGTACAGTTCTGGTTGGATAAGAACCTGGAAGCTGTGGGCTGTGGTAGCGCTAAGATTGCTCGGAACTATTGTTTCCTGTATTTCAGTTTGTATGATTCGAAGGGTGAGCGATTGGGACCGGATAGTTTTCTGTTTCCTACTACTATTAACAATGCTGTAGGATTGTCGTCGCCGAATTTACTTGTAAGTATAATCATGAAACTACGCAAGCTATAATTCACTTGAATTTCGTTGTAGAAATCGGCTACATTTAATCGTTTTCTTTTTCTAGGTTAAAGTATCCAAAGGAAGTGACAGTACAGCGTTGCTTCGTAATTTTAATTTGACAATCACAACTGACAATATTGCACTGTTTGTATGGTTAGAAGCAACGGACATTGATGGAATATTCTCAGATAATGGGTTTATGCAAGTGACAAAGTATAAAACTATTCAGTTCGATAGTGTAGTACCGATAACTGCCGCTAGGTTGCAATCATCACTGAAGATAACCTCATTGTTGAGCAAGGAACATATGTAGAAACACGCAGCGGTTGTCATTTCTCTAATGTATATTTCACAAAATGTTGAAAAAATATGATGACTTACATAATGTATGTGTTTATAGTAATAACCTGAACATGGCATCCGGCAAACTGTACATCACGATCATTGGTCGTGATTTACCAGATGTATAGTCTAAGATCTCATCGCATATTTGTACCAAGTATTTCTTATGGCGAGCATGTCTGCAACACACACACACGGCACATGTGAATACAGTGTATTTTTACAAACATATTGTTTTTGAGTTTTTCAATATTAAGTTTTACTTGTATGATTAAAATTTGGACGCTTTAGTTACAATATTAATATGAGTAGACAAACAATAAGGTTAATAATGACTATGAATTTTCATTGTGCCGATTTTCTCACAGAATTTCCACAGCAACTGTATTGACATACATTTTCTTTCTGTTTACTTACCTTTCTATAACTGAAATCATAGACTTCTGGATTGTGTCATCTGATTCAGTGTCCAGATACGATGCAAGTGATTTTAAAACTGCCGCTTCGATATTTAAAACCAGAACAACAATTTGTTCCCTAGCGGAGAATCGTTGCAAGGTGGATTCTAATTGTGATAGTATCTGTGAAACAAACATCTCTTATTACGATACCACACTGAATGGTTAATTGGTGAATATATTAACCTGATTTTCCAAACGTTTGCGCGCATTGGCTGCTAGTTTACCCGTTGGTGATGTAACAAAGTTTACAATGACAGTTGTCGTATAACTTGGACCGAAATGTTCAGTAGTACTGATACGACTCTCCGATCTAGACATCACTGGATTCACATACGACGACGATGATGAAGAGGATGAAGCAAAGGTATCTGTTGTACCTTCATTCCAGGATTTTATCAAACGTTGCATGAATTCTGTTAGTTCGTTGACACTTTTCTTTTGTTCTTGAAATCTACGAGAATATTATTTATTGTGAAATTGTTATGAAGGATAGTAAATTGTTGTGTGACATTATTCACCTATCTTTCTCCCAACTACGCACTCTTGCTACACCTTGTTCTGTGTCAGTTAGGATGACAATATGCGGTACATGCAACTCTGTACACTGTTCTTGAATTTCTTCCAATGTTTGTGCTTCCAACAGACTGCATCGTATACCAGCGGACCACAATTCCCGTAATATCTAAACAGTTACAAAACATAACATCTGGTTTCTTTCATTTTACATTCTACAGAATAAACCTTTGCTTTTTCTTTCATCATTGGACGCACACCCATTGAGCACACTACAGCGTCCAAATTACACAGTCCTTCTATCTCTGAACTCTGTTCCTCTTGTAGAGCTTGCACGAGTTTATCTAGCGATAGGGATATACCAACAGCAGATTGTGATACACCTCTCGTTGCTAAGCCGGAACGTTCCATTGTGAATCTGAATAGGTTATGTACATAAACTTAGCTTTAGAATTGCATGTATGTATTTGTATACCTGTAATTTGAGATCATACGATCATATCGTCCGCCGGCTGCTAACACGTCTAAACCACCTCGTCTTCGTTTCTTTTTGAGCTCACAGACAAACTGACACATCATTCCGCTGTATTGTTGAATGTTGTATACGAGACCCAACGCAACAACAATATTACACTGTGACAACATTCGGTATTTAATAACATATTACACCATGAATTGTACAAAATTATACCTAAAGAATTATGATTAGTTCACTTACTTTAACACCGAGCGCTTCTGTATTCTGTATAATTTTTGTCAACTCGTCTAAACCTTGTTTAGCCAACTGTCCGGCTTCACCTTTACGTTTCGTAATCATGCGCAGTGTGTTGGACGCTTTATTTATCGGAGATTCTGTTTCGATCAAGCTGAATAATGTGACCATGGAATTGTCAGTTAAGCACAGACTTATCAGGTGTGTTTTGATCTGAAATTTGGTCACTTTACCATCCTGGAAACATAGTTGTTAATTAATTTAAATTGCAGACAGTTAATAGAAAGATATGACCTACCCTTGCATCTGAGAGAATTGAATAAACATCATTGTGTTTCTCATCGGGAATTCCACAATGTAATAAGATTGCTTTCAACAGTGCTGTGTGATTTAAACGAATTATGAAATTCTTGTTTCGCAGATCTGAAAATTGATTTACAATTTCATTGACAATGGACAATAGTTCTGCATCGGCCATGAATGAACCTGAAAGTATGATAAATTAAATTAAACAGTTATGTATACTACAAGATATGATTATGGTTACCCGGACTAGGTGTGACTATATCAAAAGCACATTCGTACAATTCTCGAGGATGGAATCCGAATATTTTCTTCTCTCTGTACACCCGATCGATGGAGTATCGTTTCAAAAGTGTTATACTGTTCCATGCTATGTATCGGGCGAATGGTACTCTGAAATATCCGTACATGAAGTTGTAGAAACTAAAGTATTATGCGATATGTACAAGTAGTTTACATATATTCACATATGTATTTGTGGGACGGCACCTACAGTTTATTGTGGCAAGCGAACTACACGTATAAAAGCGTACACACTGTCATATAAAATTGTAGAATAATAGTAAGAAGAGCAAGCAAGTAAGTAGTTGTTTACCTCAGATCATGTGGTATTGAGATTATGCTTCCAGAGTGTGTCATAAGTTTGACACATGTGTCGATGCCTTTGTAATAATTACTGTCTGGCATCAGCAACGGCGTGGACAGGCACTGACCTCCGTGCAAGTTGAACACCTGTCAAAATTAAAACAGATTGAGCTGAAGAATACGCGAGATTTCTTATTGTACTTTGTGTATTAAAATAATACATACTGAGATTATAAAAACTATATTTAAAGAATATTAACTTGAGAAGAGAGAATATTTGCTTATTACATTTTGTTTATTAAAAACAATACATACTGAGATTATAAACAATATAATTCAAGTGATATAAAATTCATATAGAAATATTTTGTCAAAATACACTTGATTCATCTTTGTATAAGAGTTGAAATTGTTGAAAAATAGACATACCTTTACAACTGCTTGTTTCACGTAGTCATACAACTGTAGCGGCCGTGTTATCGTCGCTGGTAGACTCATATCGTATGTGATATCTTCTACCGAGTTCAATTCTTGGCCGAAACACGACGCTACCAGGTATTTGTACGCTTTACTCTGTGGATTACTTAGTGTGTGTCTTACTAACTCGCGTAACTCGCATTCCTCCAGCACAGGCGGTGGTACGTGCTCTGACTGTAGTAGTTCTAATGAGGTTGGTCGTTTACTTACGTCATGATTCAACAGCAAGCTAAACATATGCGCATGCGTTAGATCTGTATTGGTATCATTGCAATATGTGTGTGTGTGCTTACCTGATAACTATACGTTGTTTAGAATACTTCTGGTCGAGAAACTCAGGTGGATAGAGGATTTCTTTCAGCCGAATATTAGACAATACCTTAATACGTTCCATACCAGTATTTAAACCGCTGTAGCACATTTCAAACAGGATGATACCTGTAACAAACTATTATTAGATCTACGTTCATTCTTAGCGGTTGCACTAACGAATTAGAATCAAATTTATTCTATAACAAAATAACTTTAGATCATGCGAAGTTTCAAGGATGCATGTTCAACTCTTAAACTTTATCATAGAAAGACGGTATAAATGTACAACTTACCCAAACTGTAAATATCAACTTTCTGATTATAGATAGCTTTGGAAGTGGCACTTAGTTCCGGGGCGACGTACAGAGCTGTACCAATATGGCCGGTCATACTGCGGTCGCCATCTTGTGATAGTTCTCGGTCGCTTTCTTAACAGAACAACATTAGTTAAGACAATATTAGAACGGGTTTGTGTTTTGTTCGAATCTACCTAATGCGCTTTTATTCGCCACATCGGCGGGTAGTCGTTGTATAATGTTTGTAGTGGCCAGACCAAAGTCACCGATTTTAACATGATCATTGGAATCAAGGAAAATATTCACCGGTTTCAGATCTCTGTGAATCATACCCTGCTGATGGATGTGTGCTAGTCCTAAATAAAACAAATATATAATTGTTTCTTCATTTACTTTGTGATTTAAAACAAAGTAATTAATAATATATTTAATATGCCTAAATACAACTGTAATTTAATTGTCAGCGAGCGTACAATATGTGTTTTGACAAGTTTAAACAGTACAATAAAGCGTGGATAAACTAAATGTGACAATACAAAAGTGTTTGTTTTTCTACATTACCGACTGTAATACATAAACATACCTTCAACAATTTCTCTAAATAGTCGCCACACTCGGTCCATATCTGAATGTAGACCGCTGTCTATAGCAGTTCTGTACAAGAAATAACAAATATTTGACACATTATATTACATATATACTATTGAAGTAGGTTATGTGAATATACTGTATATTATATGCACTATTTAAGCAGGTTATGTTAATATACCGTATATTATATATAATATTTAAACAGGTTATGTCAATATACCAACCTGAGCGTACTTTTCTCACAAAATTCCATCTGAATGTACATAAACTGTATTTCACGGATCCCGCGCGATGGTGTACAGGAATCAGTTTGTGTCTTACGATCACCACTCTCACTGATAGTGTCCTCTTGTCCTTCATTAGTTGTGCTACGTTCAAACTCAATGCTATCCGAAGAGTCTGCATGATTCGGTCTGAGAAACAACAATGTTTCGAATTCTGATCTTGTTCACAATTAAACACATTTGTTGTCAAGTATTTTAGCAAAGTTAACACAATGTTAAATTTCTAGGACGAGTATTAGAAATTGCCTGAATCTACAATGATTGTTATTTCGAAACTGTTAATTACTTACAAGAAACCAATCCAATCTTCATCGTCACTGGACTCGTCCTCAGAGGATGAGGGTGTGGATCGTTCTACGTTATGTTTGGACTTGCTCTCGTAACTCACCGACCACTCCACGTCTCGTATCGGTGGCGCTAGTAATTCGATATCGTTACCGAACGAGAGTACCTCGAGTTTTTTGGTTATACGTGGTTTCACCTCTTCCAGTGACTGGGACGGTTCGGTGGACGAACTTTGATCTGGTTCTAGCACGGCACTCTCGATCCACGAGTTATAGTAACGTACAACGTTTTCGTGGTTCAAACGGGACAGCAGTTTCACTTCACGTGTAATCTTACGATTGAGTTGTTTGTTTTTCGGATTAAGTTCGATACGTTTTATAGCATAGTATCCACCGTCTAATTTATTCCGAACCTATATGATTAGTATAAAATGATTTTCAGCTAGCACAGACACGCGCTATTAAGTTTGACAGTTAAATAGCTCGTATTAGAACAAACACATTTATATTTTATATCAAGTTGTAAGTACAATTAAACTTTAAAACACAAGAATTACAGTTTTAAATACTGATGTTATAATTGTAGATAAGGACGGTAATGTATAAATTTTAAATTCCAATCAAGTTATTTCGAGAGCAACGTTTCAACGGGTGTTATAAAACAATCTTACCTTCAGTACATCTCCAAAAGCACCCCTGCCCAGCCACTTTAGTACTTCGAATTCATTCTGTATACGCGAAGCACCGCCCGCGCGATTCTGTGTAAACAGTTTCAAGTCACTAGTGGAGTGTTGGCTCGGTGACATGGCTCTGGGCAAGGCGTTCTCCTTGTACATATGTTTAGGGGACATACGTTGCAGTGGCGTACGTACGAACGGGTGTTGCAACAACTCGGCAGCACATTGTCTGCCTTTCTCGTCTTTACTCAAACATCTGTGCACAGAACATTATTACAAATATAGATGTTTAATTAATGCTGGGTTTTTTAGGTTAGGATTCAACATAACTGACATATCAAAATGAACAATATTAAGGCGACACAGGTATGTAATGTAGTTTCACTTCTGATAGGAATTCAGTACTCACTTTGATAGAAAATCGAACAAATCAGCTGGTAGTGCCGGTGATATTTCAACTCCTGTTTTATCAATCTCAGATCCTTTCATCAACGACAACATAAACAAACCGAACTTGTAGATATCTGTTTTCTTATTGTAACTTTCCGTGCTCTGAGTCTGTGTGGTCAGTTCCCATAGTTTCACTTCTAAACTATAGCCCGATACTTTTACAATACCTGATACAAATATATGAAGAATTCAACATAATATGTATGAATGATAAACAGTGTATGCACACTCGTACCATTGTTATCAATAAATATACATGAATCTCGAAGGTCCTTGTGCACTACATTATTGCGGTGTAGAAAATCTAAAGCACTAAGTACACCACATGCGATATACCGTAACATGTCCATGTCAACGGGTAAATTTTCTCTTATAAACAAAGCATTACAATTAGCTCCTGCAAAATTAACAACAATAATATTTCACATTTCACTTAGTGCAATAAAACAAAATGTACCTAATACGAATTCTTGTAGTACATATATGATAATCTGTTCTTTCTCGTGTATGTATTTCATATTGAGATAACGTACTAGGTTAGAATGTCGCAGTTTTGACAGGTACGTGAATTCTTGTTCTGAACTGTTGACTTGTTTCAAGCAATGACTGATATCGTAATGATCTCGCGTACTGACTTTCCATTCTGTTACGGCTAGTATATCACCTGTTTGCAGATCTAGGCCGGAATATATTACACATCCACGATCAGAATGTGCTGTAACACATGCATATATAATATACTGTGTACACTGTTATCGAGAAGGTAATATAATGAATTGATTTACGGGGGATTGCTCGGAGGCAACCTGTATAACAGACAGATTATATAGATATTTAGTTTCTAATCACTTACATAAACAACGCCCTTTCTGCACTCTTCTCTCAACACTCGAATCGAAAATCAACAATTCTGTACCTTTATGTTCACATAAATTGTCATCTCCATAATCAGACACACTGCTATTTCTACAAAGTATAATATTCAAATGGCAATTTTATAAATTCAAATTTAGACTATTCAAAACAATTCACCTTGTATTCTTTTTACAATTTGCACCTGTTAAATCCGTTGGCTCACTACTACTACTAGAATTATGTTCTCTACGTAATTTAACTTCAGATCTTAAAATCTCCTGTCTTCTGTGTATTTCAAACTGCATAACTTGACGCTTTGATGAAGAAAATTATTAGTTATACGATTGTATAATTAAAATAGTAATTATTATTCTTTTACTTCTCTATCTTCTTCCAATTGTTTGGCTTCTTGTTGCTGTTGCTGTTTCTGACGTTGTCTACTCAACATCTCTTCATAGAAACTCTTGTACCCTGGCTTGTTATGATCGTGCAAGAATGCTTGAACATGCTGAGCCAGTTCAAACACCATAACTTCACCTTTCAATTCTGCAGCTTTGGTTTCCAGTTGTATTCTCAGTTCTCTCAATAACACATCTGACATGCCACGACTTCTTTCGAGTAATATTTTTGGTTCTCTGTTTCATACAAATGTATAAATTCACGGTCCGACTAGTATTTAACACAAAATATACGTACGTATCGGGATAACTGTCTGAACAGATGATGTGCAAATCGACTTGAGCATGAATTTCCCCCAAACCTGAACTTCCCCGTAAAGGAGACAACGTAATTACAATGTCCAAGGGTTTCCATACTTTCCAAGGTTTCGAACTTCTTAAATCTCGCAAATCCTCATTGAATATCGCCTAAAATTTAGTTGACATATGATTTTTTACAAGTGACATTTAGAAAACAAACATGCAAACCTTCAGTGCTTGTATTTCGTTTTCTTGTCGCACTTCAATTGAATCATCGTTAGACATTTTTGGTATTACATTCTAAAGTTAGAGAAATTTGATCACAGTTTTAATACAAAAATCAAAATTATTAAACATAGGAAAACATCAACAGTATAACCTATATCTACACGCCATCAAAGTAAAATTTATATATGCACCACCCACTGGGGGCATGTGCACCTTTGCTACGTGAGTGTGTTTTGTGAATATAGCTACATATTCACTGTGTAATGATGAATTTATTATTTTGCAAGTTATTCTGCATATCATTTTACAGCTCATTACATCCAGATTGCGGAGCCGTTAAGATTTCTTCACGAAATCACATGTTTTCACTGAAATAAATGATAGTGTATGAATTGACAACAATGAGTGTGAGATTCTATGGATTAGTGTGTGAATTGTATAGCGATCTGACGTGGGCTAGCGCCATCTTTATTTTGTTTGACAAATAAGAACCAAAAGAAGAAGAAATTCGTTTTGTCATCGGCTCTCGCCATCGCCTGTGTTTTCCGACGAGCGAGAATTCGTTTTAGATTAGTGATTGTAGTTAAAACATTGTCATGTTATGTGCGGTGTGAAGTAAACATAGTTTTGGAGTTGTTAGTTTTCTATAGCGGAGTAGAAAATACCGCATACACAATGTCGGATGAAAGCAATCCGAAGACGTTGTACGTCGGTAATCTGGACGCTTCAGTGTCCGAAGACCTGCTGTGCGCCTTGTTCTCACAAATCGGTGCCGTGAAGGGCTGCAAGATCATTCGGGAGCCGGGTAACGACCCTTACGCATTCGTGGAGTTTACAACGCATCAGGCGGCCGCCACGGCTCTGGCGGCAATGAATAAGCGGGTGTTCCTCGAGAAGGAAATGAAGGTAAACTGGGCGACGAGCCCCGGCAATCAGCCTAAACAGGATACGTCCAACCATCATCATATATTTGTCGGCGATTTGTCGCCCGAAATCGAGACGCAGACATTGCGTGAAGCGTTCGCCCCATTCGGTGAGATCTCCAATTGTAGAATCGTGCGCGATCCACAGACACTCAAGTCTAAAGGTTACGCCTTCGTCTCGTTCGTGAAGAAAGCCGAGGCTGAAAACGCTATCGCCGCAATGAACGGCCAATGGTTGGGCTCACGTTCCATTCGTACCAACTGGTCCACACGTAAACCACCGCCCCCACGCTCTGATCGACCCAGCCGCGGCGCGGGCAAGCAGCCCACCTTCGAGGAGGTGTACAACCAGAGCTCGCCCACCAACTGCACGGTGTACTGCGGCGGTTTCACGAACGGCATCTCCGAGGAGCTGATGCAGAAGACCTTCTCGCCGTTCGGCCTCATCCAGGACATACGGGTGTTCAAGGACAAGGGCTACGCGTTCATCCGGTTCGCCACGAAGGAGGCGGCCACGCACGCCATCGAGAGTACACACAACACGGAAATCAATGGACAGACTGTGAAGTGTTTTTGGGGTAAGGAGAGCGGTGGCGTAGGTGCCGATCCGTCAGCTGGTATAACGCAGCAAGGCGTTGTGACGCCCAGCGCCCAACAGCCGGGCCAGCAGTACTCGTACGGGTATCAGCAGCAGATGGGCTACTGGTATCCGCAGGGCTATCCCGCTCAGATGCAGACCACCGGCTATATGCAAGCCGGCTATCCTGCCGCGGGCTATCAGCAGTATCCGTACGCGGCGGCACCGGCCCCCAGTACACCGCAGTACCGGATGATGCCGCCGCCGCAGGGCCAGTGGCCGGTACAACCGACCGGACCTCAACCGCAGCCGAACACTCCACTCATGTACGCTGCTATGCCTCAGTTCCAGACGCAATGAGGCGCCAGCATACGTAGCAGCAACAGTAACAGTAACATACCACCACCACCACCATCATCAACAACAACAACAACATGTTAAGTATCACCAGTACGTCCACTGCTGACTCTTGTGTGTCTCTCTCTGTTACTCACTCATGGTGGAGCGTCATCAGTAATACACATCGCGTGCACTCATTCATTCAGCCAGGATCTACAAACTACAATATTCTTTCTACAGCAATTACAACTGATACAGGAGTTACAGGATCATACATCTATCTATCTATCTAACACATACATACATACATACTATAGTGATTGCAGTAACGCGATTGTATTCTGTTATAAATTTCATTCAGTGTTGACGTATGAGTGTATAATAATATTAATTAATATTAACGAAAAGTGGAATTGCGGTAAAAATAAATAAAAAAAAAGAGAAAACACTTGCAACTTGCACTGCATTTTAGAAAATATAATAAAGTTTGGTTTTTAAAACAGAGCGAAGACCGGACTGCAGAAGTTTCGACAACAACAACAACAACATTCGTTATTACATACATACTACATGATGATTATGATTTTGTTTATATGCAGATGTGTAAGACAAGCATTACGGTTCCATAATGATTTTATTTACCATTACACTCTTATACATACATACACAATATATGTACAACACAAACAATATTCATTCTGTGTGTATTTGTTATAAAATACAATATAAATATGTATACATATTCTATAATACTATTGATTAGATTTTAACCATTTCACTTATGGTTATAATGATTGACGACGACGATGATGATGATGATGATGATGATGTTGTGGAACCGTATATATGCTACTATCTGACACATCACACACAGGTATATGTATAATGTATAGTACATCAGTACGAGTGATACGTTCGTTCGTGGGTTTGTGACGGTTTTTAAACTAAAATCATCTCAATGATAACGTGTTTTTGCCAATACCGTGTGTGTGCATGTGTGTGTGTGTGTGTGCATGTGTGTGTGTGTGAGTGAGTGACTTGCTACGGTCACACTATGCACACTAGTTAACTAACTATATGTAGTTATATATATAGTTAGTTAATTGGCCGCTAGATGACTGTACGTACGTACGTCACTACACACTATTATTGGGTATAAAATTGTAGTAGACGAATTTGTAAACAATTTAGTAGATAGATAAGTGAAACTATTAAAAAAAATGCATCATACATAAAATTACATTACACATAAACAAAATGAAAAAAAAATTGAGAAAAGTAAAATGATGGATCACAGAAGTGTTACGGCCAGAATTCCTAGTTACATACATACATTACATATACATACATATAAAGCATGACTGCGTTTGTGTGAACACAAATTTGAGTTTAGAAAAAATAATAATTTAAGTTTTCAGATAACAACTAGCATTTGGTCTGTCTGTCTGTGTGTGGATGCTTTGAAGGATGGAATGATTATGTAAGAGATGTACGGCCCTTCCCGTGTGTGTGTGTGTGTGTGTGCGTGCGTGCACGCTGACTTTCTTACT
>JAGJTL010005648.1:1124348-1162348 GCA_022063505.1 Calosoma granatense
CATTGATATGTTGTGAGCGAGCGGCACCCGATATATATATATAAAACTATCTATAGATTCTAGTAGCTCCATTAAACCTTAGTTAGGTCCCTGCGGATGGATTGCGCTGTGAATTCTGTTTTTGTAAGAATTGTAAATGCTGGTTGTTACAATAAAAAGATTATTTGGGTCCGGGTTTAATTGTTTTATTTCCCAACAAAATCCTAAATCACTGAAATACATCAAGCATATAATGGAGTACAAGATTCCACTATTGTGTTTCAACTGTCAAATGCTTTATTGACATTGTAAACAAACAAGCGATGACCGTGTCATCTATTCTTCCGCGAGGAATGATTAGATAAATTTAGACGATGTCATTGTATGCAATATGTTAAATATAGAATTGCATTGAGGGTCAATGCCAATTATTGCCTAATTCGCGCGCTGTGCATTCTGTCAGGTGAGTATGAAGTGTGTTCCACTAGCGTCAGGGGGTGAAATCCCTATAGTAGGTTTGGGGACATGGCAAGCGACACCACAAGAAGTAGAGGATGCAATTACTATTGCATTAGATTTGGGCTACCGGCACATAGGTACGTACAGATTCCTATAATGAAACAGCAAGTCTTCTAAATAAATCTTCAAAAATAGACACTGCATTTAATTACAACAATGAAGAAGCGATTGGTAATGCGTTAATGAAATGGTTCGCCGCTGGAAAAGGTAAACGAGAGGACGTATTTGTTACGTCCAAGGTAAAATATAACAAACTGTTCAGTGAAGCAAGTATATTTGTAAGTAAGTATGTGTTTTTCAGTTACCACATATTGGTAACAGAGCTAAAGATGTTTCCCGCTTCCTTAAGATGTCACTTGACCGGCTAAAGTTGAATTATCTTGATCTGTATTTGATCCATATGCCATTCGGGTTCGTTTGTGATGAATGTACGTTAACTCCTGCTGTACAGGCGAATGGTGAATATGAAATAGATCCATTAACAGATCATTTAGCAACATGGAAGGTAATGAATAAATAATATTAATATTAAATATATTATTGATTTATAGTCTGATATAAGAATACTATATTTTCTTATATCTGTAGGCTATGGAAGAACAGGTTAGAGCAGGTTTTGTTAAACACATCGGACTGTCAAATTTTAACTCGCAACAAATACAGAGAGTGTACGACAATGCAACGATCAAACCGTCAGTGTTACAAGTAGAGCTACACGCGTACCTGCAACAGATGGAACTGCGAGCGCTCTGCAAGCAACTAAACATAGTAATCACTGCATATTCCCCACTCGGCAGTCCAGCAGCCAAGTCACACTTCCAGAATAAATACAATTTCGAGTAAGTACAACATTGCGCAAGCATAGTTTAAAATTTTGTTAAATGTTAACTTGAACTGTATAGAATGAACGAGTTTCCAAATATTCTGGGACACCCTGTAGTACTGGAATTGGTCAATAAATACAAGAAGAGCGCAGCACAAATATTGCTGACACATTTAGTGCAACAAAACATCGTAGTCATTCCGAAATCAGCCAACGGCACACGTATAGCGGAAAATCTAAACGTATTCGATTTTGAATTAACCGAAGAGGATATAGGAAAATTGGACACAATAGATCGTGGTGAACAGGGCCGGATTTTTAATTTTCTCTTTTTCAAAGGTATCGACAAACATCCAGAATATCCATTCGCCAGATTAAACGATTCATGTTAATGTGTTTAATGTAGACAAAATTGTATAGTAGGAATTAGATAAAGTCAAATTACAGAATGTGTATTTTTTTTTTGGTAGATATGTATGTAAAAAATGAAAAGTGCACATCTTAACTTATACGGTACAACATCTTCCGTTGCATTCGGTGTTGTAGTTGTCCACGACGTATCATCGCCTGGATTACTTTGATAATGGCACGTTCTGGATATTGTTGTCCGACGAAATCTTGTACGATATTCTGTTCTGACACTTGAGTACCGATAGCGAAACGTCGTTTCAGTTGTCGTTCTATGCGAGCTAACATCTCGTGTTCTTCTTCAGTTGTGAAACCTTCGGCGCCTGAAACATTTAGTAAACATCAGTATATTCTCAATTGTGTTTTGATTCAAAATTTAAATTGAATCTCGTTCTATAAATCTTATATTAAATGGTAAATTTTAGTACATTATACTAGCGGAATTATTAGTCAGATATTTGATGAACTGTCTATATGAAATTATTTTAGATTCAAACCTGCAAGACTGCCAGACATTGCAGCATCTAGCGTCGATACTTGGAACAATCTTAGTGCTTCGTTCACATGTACTTCTGAAGCGAACGGTAGCAGTTGCATCTTGGCCAGACTCTCTGATATACGTATGACAGCTTCCAATTGTCGGACGGTAATCGGTATAGCGCTCTTTCTGTCCGTTTCACGTTCATGTTGACTCGAACCGGAACGCATCATAACGTAGCGACGTTTTAACTTGTCGGCTGCTTCGGCATTTAAACGTGGTCCGCAACGACTGTAGAACAAATTACACAAGATTTGTCACGTCATATTTCAGTTTCACTTTGACAAACTTACGTTCTACAATAGTTGATATATTTTTTCAACAGTTCCAATGATAATTCACCTTCTTTAGGTTCTTCTGTCAAAATATTCGAGTTCATGTGTACGTTCATAATGTGTTTGGCAAGCGTCTAGAAATTATTTACATTGCTATACATATTTCACTAGATTTTATCAATAGTATTTACTTACAATATCTCTCTGTTGATCATGTTCATCTTTAACAATAAATATCATATCGAAACGTGACAAAATTGTCGGCATAAAATCAATATTCTCTTCGCCCTGTACAAGTAAAGCTATTGTTAGTATTTCGTTTGTATTATTTTATTACATTACATTATTTAACATACTTTTGTTTCATCCCATCTACCAAAGATACTGTTCGCTGCAGCTAGTACGGAACAGCGAGAATTCAGAGTAGTGGTAATACCGGCTTTAGCTATTGATATTGTCTGTTGTTCCATAGCTTCGTGGATCGCTACACGATCGTCTTCTCGCATTTTGTCGAATTCATCAATGCATACAACACCACCATCCGCCAATACCATTGCTCCGCCTTCCATGACGAAATTTCTCTGTAACATTCAACATTAAAAGTGTGGTGGGGGAAATTTTCGGTCTATTGAGATTCAAGTTTATTGCGTATGAACATATTTTAAGCAAGACTGAAAGGTTCTGAAGTATAACAACTGTTGAAAAGGATAAAAATAATTACCGTTGCTGGATCTCGCATTACTGACGCTGTTAAACCTGCTGCAGAACTTCCTTTGCCTGACGTATATACTCCGATAGGTGCTACACGTTCAACAAATTTCAATAACTGTGATTTAGCTGTACCAGGATCACCCAACACTAACACATTAATGTCACCACGACGCGTCAAACCATCTGGTAATCGTTTACGTGAACCTAAACACACAACGTAACAACTAAGAGCAATGTTCTGTCAAAGTAGTGTTGGCAGTTTTAACCTCCAAACAACAAGCAAGCGATAGCTTTCTTTATATCTAAAGCACCGAAAATAGACGGAGCAATGCTGTTGGCGATTTTCTCATAAAGATTTGCCGAACCGGCCATTCTACGGAACAGTTCTTCTTCCTCCGCGGATACAAGTCCGCACTTACTCGAACCCACGCCCTCCGTGTCAACTTGTATGCCTAACACACGAATGTACGCAGAACGAACGCCTGTTATGGCCTTCTCACGCTTATCTCGCTATAAAAGAACATATTGTTAGATTTGCAAATGCTTCTCTGTATAGAATGGATGGTACCTGAGTTTTGGCAATTTTCTTTATACAATATATTCCTAAAATAAACACTCGATTGCCGGGTACGACTTTCTCGCACAAGTATCTATCACAGAATAACTGAACATGTCTCGGTATTTCTCCTTGTGGGATTGAGTCGGGTAATTCTTGTAACTTTAGCACTTGATAATCTACACAAGTACACTTGTCTGGAATTATAAAGAATGGATCCAGAGGACACTTGGCTTGTCCGGCAATATCTCTGTAAATAGCAACGCCAACTTAGTGACACTGAATTCAGTGTAAATTCAGAGAATAAACTTACGTCATACATTTCCGAGGCATTATAAAACCATCCAGGCCGGGCTTGATTGACTGATTCGCAATTGTGTTCTTGCACGACCGACATTGTATTGTTATTTTAGTAGCTTTAGCTTTAATACCAGAAGCGCTAACTATAATTCCGGGTATTTTGATAAGATGAGAAACAGATTCAGACTGAAATATAATTTATTAGATAACAGTCTGAAACTATGGAACATTTATGTATTTACCTTTATATCACGAAGATTAGTTGGATTTGCCTCAGAACTAAACGTAATCTGTATATCTTCAACCTATAAATCAAGAGACATTGGTTTAATAAGGATGAGAATAGTATCTTTTATTTATTAACTTACCTCTTCCTCTCCTTCAGGTCTAGGCGATGTTAATTCATCAGCAACTTCTTTCGCAGCTTCTTCAAATATCGGAATATGCTCTGACGGTTGCTTGTATATCTTTTCAGCTAACGTTTCATCAAAGCTACCGAGATCTTCGATATTCACTTCAAGGAAAAATTGCCCCAAGTTGTAATTACGCTTGAGAGTATCTCTAAATAAATGATTGATCAATAAAAGTTCACCAAATCAAACAGTACTAGATGTATACCTGTATTTGTAGTTGAAATTTTCTGTATGGAACTGTCGAATGAATTCTTTGAACTTTTTCTTTATGCCTTGAAAGTTTACTTGTGTTTGTTGTGGATCATCATTAGCAGAAAAATTATCGCTGAAGAAGACACCAGGATTATCGAACCCTTCCATATTATTGTATATAAATATATAGAGTAATTACACTGAAATATAACTACAACTTGATTATTAACAACAAAATACAACTGTAAAGTAACCTATTGTACAAACTGATATAAACGACATATATTTTAGCGGGAAACTACGGCCTGAAATTTGAAACAAACTCAAATCAGGGTGCCGTGTATGAACTAAAAATCCCAATGTCTTGCGGAAGTATTGTGCTATGTTCATGGTTTATGATAAGGCGGCAAGAATGTCAAATAATAGCCACTATTTTGTAAACATTAGTAAACAACAATAAAACAGTAACAGTTATGGATAGAAGTTGTGTTGCAGCATCGTGTTTCAAGAATTCAGTGGACAATCCTGTTGATACGTTCTTTCCTTTTCCAAGTGATTTTGAATTGTAAGGTTACATTTCAGAGCAAAACATTGTTCATAAGGTACTAATATGTCATAGCAACTAACATTTTATATGCATTTAAAGGGAACTTTAATCAAATGACAGCAATGAAGAAAAATTGTGCTGCATTAACGTGCTTCAATAATTCAGTGGAGAATCCAACATTGACATTCTTTCCCTTTCCGAGCAATTTCGAATTGTAAGGTTATATGTCAATATTTACCTAGACCCATTTGTAAGAATCATAATTTGATTTCAGAGCAAAGCGTTGGGCCATTCAAGCAGGCCGCGATGATCTTACCAAATTATTTACTGCTTGCAGAAGGAATTATTTGTGTTCGGAACATTTTGAATTATTTTACTTTGAACCTGGCAGTAAGAAAACTCGATTTAAGTCTGGTTTTGAGCCCGTACCGACTGTATTTAAAAGTGGCTCTTTGAATAATTTATCTACAAACATAACAAGTGTCTGTGTAGAGGAAAACAAGAACAATGAAAGTCACGAAACATGTGATTTGCAGTTAGATGCCAACATTGCCAATCTACAGACAGTGAATGTATGTGTCAATGACGCGTTTGGAGAATATAATTATAGTGGAGATGTTTTAGAAGAATTTGGTGTTAATAATGGCCTCTTAAATGAAGGTAAACACACTGGACATTCTTGGTTATCATGTTACGAATTCATTGCCATTGTATTTTAGATATATGTCATACTATGGATGACGTATGTAGGTTATGTGCAGAAAGATTCCCTGTAGCAGATCTCACGTCATTATTTGACACTAAAATTGGGAATAAATATTTAAATATGCTCTTAATGTGGTTACCTGTAAAGGTAGGTTTACACACACATACATTTGTGTTGATGTATATTCTAGAATTATTGTTTTGCAGGTTAGTAGAAATGATGGTTTGCCGCAATATGTCTGTGCAGAATGTGGAATGAAGTTAGAAGAATGTTCAACGGTACTAAGAAAGTTTGTTGTTGTTTATAATAAGCTACGTGTAATGTGTAACACTGAACAGCGACAAAATGAACATTATTCAATGCCTACTGTCACTGTTTCGAAACAAACTGAGTAAGTAATAACCTACGTTATTTTTTAGCTTCTGATATTTTGTAATATTGTTACAGATCAAATGATAATTTGACGTCTATATATACCGTACGTAATAGCAATACAGATACAGAAAATGTTCTACTAGAAAGTACTAATTATACTTGCAATGTTATTAATAATGAATATATACCTGAATTAACGCACTTGGAAACAGAACAGATAATTCAAAGTACAACACATACAGTTGATAAAATTGAAAACACCTCAAGCACTACAGCAAACATATCTAATCTTCCAATAGAAACTAGAAATACAAATAAAATAAGAGAAAAGCAACAACGTAATAATATTCTACGCAATAAAAAAAGTAAGAAAGCAAATATACTAAGAACCAAGCCCGTTAAAAGAACTCCAGCAAAACAAATTGCAAGAAAAGACGAAGAAGAAGAAGAAGAAGATCAAATTATGTATAAATGTTCAGAATGTTCTAAATTATTGCCAACACGAGACGATATGTTCTCGCATTGTTTAAGTCTGCATCCAGTGGCACTAGAAGGAACTATAACGTGTACAATGATCAGAGTTACCAAAGAAATGCGAGATAATGTGATAGATTTGACAACAGAACATCTGCCCTCTACAATTCATAACAGGGATGATGCAATCGTACAGAATAATACGTCATCTTTGGATGGTTTACTTACAGATGAAACAGTTTTTATTGAGAATGATTCATTGGTGTTACAACAAGATGCGGCTGGCATTACTTTTAATAACGCACCTGTAATAGTAGTTCCTGTGCAAGATGTAGATCTAACAGCAGTTGATACTTGTCTTACGGAAAATATACTAAAGAATATATTAACCTGTGTCAATGACTTGCCCGCAGTTGAAAATTATTCCGAGAATATACTGACTAGTACACAGATTGACACTAATGTGGCAGAGATTCTTCCAGAAGTTTCTGAAACATCTACCACTGAAAACACACCAACAGCACCGACCAATATAACACCCATTCCAGAAAGTAAGCCCGCAGAAAAACCAAACCGTAATTTTGTACTAAACTATGAATGTTCGTTATGTTTCCAATTGTTGACGACGAAAAAAGAACTGATTGATCATTGTTTAACAGTGCATTCGCTATCGAAACAGGACAGTGTAGTATGTAAAGTGATAAAGACTCGTGAGAAGCAGCAGTATTCAAAGAAACCTAGTAATATTACAAATATGGATTGCCATCCGCTAGGTGTATTGCCGTCCATAGTAAGTGAGGTTAGTGAGAAAGAGAATATATCTAATAAACAAACCGAAAACAATACAGCATTAGCAACATGTCAATTCAATAATAGTTCAACAGAAAATATATCAACGGTAGCACGATTAAATTCACCAAAACGGTATAAAACTGAACTACATTCAAAACCAACGCTACAATATAGATACGAGTGCCCATACTGTGATCAATGGATCAGTGGTAAAATACAATTGATCTATCACTGTTTTGTCCATCATGATTTGCATATATCGGATAAAATAATATGTAAAGTAGAAAGGACACTAGTCAGACATGACGGAGATACTACACAAGTAATTGTGAGACATGTACAAGGTATGATCATACAAGATAAACAGCCAGACATTGATTTACCTGAACCTAACTTCACGCCGGTAGAAAATCATACACTAGTAGCAAACATCAACTCGCCCTCGCCGGATGCGTTGACGAAATCCGAAAGTCAAAATACCGAAAATAGTTCGTCGGAATTAAATAATAGCAAATATCGAATTATGTATGAATGTGCCAAATGTGAACAACGTTTTAGTACGAAACCAGACCTAGTGCAACATTGTTACGTGAATAATTGTTTCATCGGAAAACATAAAATCATGTGTAGAGAAGTAAAGGTGAGGGTGCCGAATAGGGAACAAGTACAAAAGTACGAATGTTTACGTTGCAAGTCAGTGTTTATAAACAAACAGAATCTGATTAAACACAATGCGTGTTTTCATCCTTCTGCTGAGAGACCAGCATATCGTGTAGTGTACAGAAGTGAGCAACGGCGCAGGCGCGTTATGCTTGTGAACAAACAGATTGACAGCGCGGATAATTATCGCAAACAGGTGAACAGACGTTACTCGTGGTACAAGTGTAACTATTGTGAAGAAACATTTACACGCATCTATGGCTTTAATGAACACTTGAAGACTTGTTTGAAACGAAATATTGCAACTGATCCAAACGACGAATTGCCTGATGGTAAGCGTTTATTCCTAATACAAGGTTTAAAATAAACAATATCGAAGCTAAACTACATAGTGTAGGTTAGATTCGATATTGTTTGTTTTAATTCAAGTTATTTGTTTATAATGTGTTGATGTTTTTTTCCAGTGCCAATGATTCAGTTGGAATTGATGCATACACCACGACGTATTCACGAATCACGTTTGTGTATGTACTGCGGCAAAGTATTCTGTAATTTGACTCGTTTAAAAGTACACGAACGTATACATACGAACGAACAACCGTACAAATGTTCGGAGTGTTCGAAAGTGTTTCGCTGTTCATCAGCATTGGCTAAGCATAAATTTTCGCACAGTAAAGAATTGAATTATATATGTCACGTGTGCGGCGCACGTTACCGGTCTCAGGCACAGTTACGTCATCACGCAAAACAGCACACGAAAAAAACTGAGCGACGGTATATATGTGAGATCTGCAATGCCCGATATACATCACGAAGCGGATTGCAAAAGCACAAAGCGAAACATACTGCACTAACGGTGAAACACAAGTGTACTATATGCGATAAGTTGCTTACGACAGGTGCAAAGTTGGAACAACACATCCAAGCGAAACATGTGAACAAATTCCGTTTTCCGTGTTCTGATTGTCCGAAAGTGTTCGACAGACGATGCCGACTAATGATGCACCGTAACACGCATACTGGCGAGAAACCATACTTGTGCGAGAGTTGTGGTAAAACATTCAGTAATATGGGCGCGCGGTATCAGCATCGGTTGATTCATTTCGCTGATAAACGTTTCATGTGTGATGTTTGTGGTAAGCGATTCAAACGTATCGCGCATCTAAATGCGCACAAATTGATTCATACGGATGCGAAACCGTTTCAGTGTGACATATGTGGAAAAGGGTTCACGTATCACACTTCTATGGTACAACATAAACGGACACATGAACAAGTTATACCAGAACCGCAGTACAATGAGCCTCAAGTAATTGTTGAAGAAGTGATTTCATGTGATCCAAGTGATTTATTCATCTTAAGTGAGCTGTAAAATTCTATTTTGCGAGAAGAGATGATATTTTCAAAGATACCTGATTAGTTTAACTTTTGAAAATGTAAAAGTATTTGTTATGTGAAACATATTTTGTATGCAATTTTACAAACAGTATTAAATATAACGTTGATTTTTTTATTATCAAATGTTATTTATTTATCAGCGTAAGCTTCGATAATGTATATCGAAATTGCTGCAATACAGTTTTTCTTTTGAGAATGCAAAGATCTTTATTTGTGCAATAACGAAAAGCTCATCCAAATATTGCCTCCCCCCCTACGCTACTCCACTCCCGGCCATCCACCAAGCACAGGGCAGATCTTAGATGCACATAATTACGTCACAAAATAAT
The DNA here is from genome assembly GCA_022063505.1 of Calosoma granatense. Taxonomy (NCBI): domain Eukaryota; kingdom Metazoa; phylum Arthropoda; class Insecta; order Coleoptera; family Carabidae; genus Calosoma; species Calosoma granatense. The sequence goes on from JAGJTL010005648.1 coordinate 1,134,344, forward strand.
TAGCTCTACCGCTAAAAGAATTAATCCTCATTTGCATTCGCACAGGCCGAGAAAATTTCAATTATGCTGCCGCCACACAATAAAGCGTTAAAAAATCGTTGTTTGAAACAAAGAAAGAAACGTTTATTTGTAGAACTTGTATTTTCTTTTCAAATCAAACACAGTTCAATAAATATTAAATTGTTTTCTATTATTCATCCGAATTCATTACATCTTTATCGCATTTTACAGTTGACAGGAAAGTAAAACGATATAGAATAATATTTCCGGTTTGCTTATCAACGTATTTTGGCGTACAGGTTACCGGATATGTTTCCAATCGGTACAAGTCGGGTTTTAACGTGACATATGCCGGAAGAACCTTATATGAACTGTGATGTCAATTGTTTTTTTTTTAATTCGCAGAATTGACATTAAATTTTTAACTTTTTATTTTCTCGTTCACTTCATCAAGTAAATAAAATTATAAACTTAGCAAAAAAATATCAACAAATACTAGATTTAATAATAAAACGAAATAATGATGGATATTTTATATATTCATAAAAGGAATGTTGGTTGTATACATACTGGCGTAATCTTAAAAACAATGGATGCTTTTACTGTTAGTGCTGCTCTCTACAAACCATTTGTAGAAATACGTGCAATATGCACGTGTGTGTGTGTGTGTGAATCCGAGTAAATGACAGACTAGATGGTGGTTATGTCACATCGTTTAGTAACTCATCAACTGACCGCAGTCGTGAAGTTTGTACGACGAGAATCTGAGCCGAATGTACGTACGTGCAGTTACACATACACACACACACACACACACACACACACACAGATATACATGTACATTCATGTATGTATGTTGTTACACGTACAGAGAGAGTGTAAGTATGTTGATAGGGTGTTTGAAGTAGCCGCCGCCACGTTCGACTGGGACCGTCCAGAATGGGTTTTATAGTTCAATAGCAACTGTACGGGGTGTGCTTTTATCGCACAGACGAACGACTCGCACATTAAAAGTTCTAAGCTTTACGACATTCGGATGCACTGGTTGTTGGTCGTTGCATGAAGCGCGTTCTAGCGGCCACTAGCACGTACCAACAGCATCATCCAACTCCCTTAAATAACCCATCATTTAGCAGTGAATGAACGAACGGGTAAGACTAACATGCGTTAGTACAAAGTAACACACTATAGTTGTGTTTATTGTAACAAGAAGAAAAAGACTGTCACAATTATTACTGTCAATATAAACTGTATAACATTAAACCAATATTAACAGTTTTCACAGTAAGAAGAAATTAGAAACACCGCTGTAATAATCAACTCCATTGACATATGGCTTATATAAAACGACGATGGCATAAAAAAACTGTCGTTAGAAGTTAATTCTGGTCAGAAAGAAACTTTGCTCAACTAATGTGTGGCAATGTCAAAGAGCTTTTTCACTACGGATCCAATCAGCGACCAGAGCAGGGGACAGCAGAAAAAAGTAAGGTTATAGGGATATAGGGGAGATTGAAAAACATGATATGACTGCAACAACTCCCCACAAAACAGGCATCTCTCCCTTTTGATGTTAGTGGTGGTATGTGCGGTTTAATTCTTTGTCTGATAGTGCACAAGTTGCTTGCAGCAAGTGATATCGATGACGCATTTGTAAGGGTGAAGATATATTATCGTTTTTTTACCGGGGCGAATTGCATTCCTAACAGCTAATCTTAGGGAAACCGCATACACACCCTTCTGTAGCGATAGAAATTGAACATACTTTTATACATGTAAGCAATAGTAATGTTAGGTTATGTATCTTAAACTTGACAGATAACTTATGATAGAATATCTTAATAATAATTGAATATACCTATATTATTTTAAAGGAGAATTTTGTCCATAAATAAACAAACATACAGCTGTAGTTTTATAGCAGGAAACAACGGAGCGAGCAGAGAGAACTGTACTGTAACATAGAATTTATGAATGGACGGTTTAGGTAATAAACATTATCTCTTGTGAAAAATTACATAGCTGACTTCAGCTATTTTCCGTACACAGCATTGCGCTAGTTCACAAAACAACCGTAATAGCACAACTATCAGTCCATAATGGACTTTCCGGGAGGTCACCGGACTTTACCGGATTCCGTAGCATTACCATTATAGCATAAACAAAGTCTTTAATCAGTTGAAAATCTAAGAAACAAAGAATTGTGACCAACATCACGTACATGTAATGCGGGTTGCTGGTACTGTCTACAGTAAGGCGTAATACAAACATCGTTTTGTTCTTTATATATCTGTGTATGGTATATTCTATACATTTTTTCATAATATGAAGCTATTGTTTCCTCTACCCATGAATATACAAGACAACTAACGTACTTTTTCACAAAGTTGGCAGGCCTGATAACGTAGATATAGCGTCGTTATGGATGAAATTTAAGTAAAAACTTTTGTTGTTCTCTGCGAGAACGGTGTTTGCTGAATAATGGAAAACAGGCAGTTTATCAATAAGATTACGTGAGGGGGACGCCTACCTATATAACCGAGCGTCTGTCTGTCGCGCCGATATCACGCCGACGACGCCGTCGTCCAAGAGACGCCACGGACATATCCTCTGAAGAATTATATTTATTGCTATGTTCACACGATATGTCTGAATCGGATACAAATTATAGTCTATCTGATGATGATGGTATCATTCTAAATATATCTGACATATGAATGAATAAATATGTACATGTGTTAGGTTAGTTTTAAAGAAGGTTTTGAGAGAATCAAATAATATTTTATACATTATTTTACGGGCCTTGTATTCAGTGAAAATATATCTAATGAATCTATAAATTACTTTTATCGCCATGTTCAATATCTGTTACAGAAATGACAAACAAATTTATCGTACATACGCTTTAAAACATGTACATATATACGGTAGCTTATATACATGTACGAATATAGTGAGTTAAAGTTTTGATAATTATCACGAGTGTCTGCGAAAGGTGACAATGATTCTCGCCGAAGATGACAAAAGAAAACTACCAGCAGAACGTCGAAGTGTTATTATAAATTCCAGAAGTATGACTTTTGCTACGTAACTATATAATGCATTGGTGACTTGTACCTGTATACGTATGTGTACGAGAAGAGAAACGACAGAAGTAGAGAGAGAGCGGAGGGGAAGGTTGCTTGAAATCTACTCTAAATTTAATAATAAACTCGCAGAGAAATAACATAGACTTGTTATAAAACTTACTGCCTAAATGTACGTAATACATACAGTGTATCTGTTTACAAGTATAACACAAATGTACTAAACTCATATATTATGAGATTAAAATATTTAACCCGTGGTCATATGGATCAGTGTAAATATAACAGTTCTGACATTAGGTGCAAGTAAAGTTTGTTATTTAATGCAGTTGATATATGCAGTTGTAGTTTTAGTAACTAGTTAACCTTGTTTAACATCTATAAATAATATGTACACATACATGTGTGCTATATCCACTTTTCCACAATATTAATCTCTATTTTCAATACATATTTAGTTGTTAAATTTAGTGCTACATATGTAGACAAAGTAGATATACCCCCGGTAATAGTATTCAGGTCAGTGGTATGTTTTGTTTTTCGTTAGATTTTCGCATGGCGAAACTATAAAAAAAATAAAATCTATAGTCGAAGACCTGGGAAATACCGGTGGCGCCGTGGAACTTTTCTGAGGTCATCCACCAGACTATGTACGTTCTGGACAAACAACGTTCATATATTTATATATATATCTTTCATCGGTTCCACCAACTGTTCTGTATGGAAGAAATGATGGTTCGTTGCAAACATTCACGTGCATTATAAACGATACAAGGAAAGTGCCGATACGACTATTCATAACAACTAAAGGACGAATCCTTTCCATATAAAATCCAGCCAGGCTTTCAGTAACATATACATAATGGATTAACCACTTTCGAAGATTCACCTGCGGACGAACAGCGTTCTACTTTGGCACAATACCGTGGACGCAGAGGGTAGAATAGAGGACTTGGTACATGAAGGATATGTAAATCTATTGTGAAAGCTTACATTACACAGTAATGTACATAAGTTTCATGGAATATTTAAGAAAAAGTATCATTTACATTACTGCATTGTAGATGATATTATTTTGCAATGAACAAATAATGATTAAGATGTTTGTTGACTGTCATAATTTGTTCACTAGTTGCGTTGTGACGTTTTGGTTCGATGCCGGCGTCTATAATTAAGAAAAATGGCGTGTAATGCAACTCACGTCGTCGACGTCGTCGTCGTCGTCGGGACGGCTGGTGAGGAAGCATCGAGTATATTACTATATTTAGTAAATGTTGATAGATGATCGTATGACGGTTCGGACGTCGCCAGTGTCGTTCGTGGAACTGGGGACTCTTGCTCTGTCCACTAACGATTGCACGTCCTGGTGAGCCTTGGCGACGACGGTTGTTCGTTGTTCGTATAACTGTCTGGCGGAGTGACATCGCTTCATCATGGTCATTCAGAGCGGATGATGGATGATTGTGCCGGTGCTCCGTGATGTCCGGTCTCGCAGAATACATGAACTGAACCACCACCAACATCCAATCTAACTTTACTGTAATAATATGTTTGCTTATATAATAAAATTCGTCATACATTTATTACAGTATATTTCCCAGCACTGTTGACAAACATGTATTATTAATTGTTTTTTTACTTGCTGATAAAACTGAAGCTTGTTTATGTTGCAAATGTGCATTAGTCACATTTGTGACATGGGTAATAAAAATTATGAAGCGATTATTTCGTGTCTTGTGTGTAATAAACACTAGTTGTACACAAATATATGGTTTTATTTTTATCTTGTATCTTGTAGAGTAAATATACATTGCTAATCTTCTGTCAATGAACGGGGACGTAGAAGTCAACATCTAGCGGAAGTTTTGGGAAACTTTTGACAGATGTACAGCTTCCTTTACTGATTAGCCAAGTGTGTGGATCATCAACCCAGCGTACGGTGGTTCGTTTCAACCATCAAATGAATGGTCATGTGCATTGATCACTTGAATGAGAATACAAGCCTCCATCTCCTTTGATCCTTACATGAAGTTTCTGTTTTACCCCTTCCATCCCTTCCTTCGTACATTGAACTGACTATCCGTCTTGCTCATGTATGTATGTTGTTGCTACTTTACTGTACTATTCCAGCTTGCTTAATTCATTCGCAGATTTATCAAGAATCAATTTGATTTCTCTCATTAAAGATGGTTCTATAAAACAGTTCATTTTACAGTTCTTTGTATATTTTTTTCTTAAAATAAAACTGCAGTTTAAAATGTTGAATTTTGTGCATTGCTTATTATTTATTTCTTAAAGGTTTTTAATGTATGTTAAGAATATAATAAATTTTATTTCTCGCATATAACGATGGATGAATCAAAGTGTAAGGATGTGTAAATATTTAAGAATTATATAATTCAGTTTTTGCACGACGGAATGGACGATGTAGACAGCAGGATAAGGTGCAGGGCACAGGATCCCTGATGACCTTAAATCAGAAGTGTAATTTTCTTTACTACCACCGCAGGCCACCAGACATAAACTTTTTCGTCATAATCTTTCACCCATAATCCTGTTCCAACAACTTTATTAGCATACCTGGCCGTCTAGAGACTCATTTCATACAGTTTTCTATAAAATATGCACAAACACATTGACAAAACTGACTTTGTCTCACTCTTTCGTAGCTGGCTTGTGTTTGCACATACTTACATATTACATACACCGTCAGTCGAACTATCTGAGTATAACCGTCAGTAGAACTAACGTGCATAGTATCCATATTGAATTATTACTTTTATTATTATTCTTGATCAAAATTAAATCTAAATTTTAAACAAAATACAAGCGAGATATATCCCCAAAAATGTTTAAACAATATAGAATTATCATAAATGAACGATATTTTAGCAATAATAATTATTTGTCTCCGTGGTTTTTTCCTTAAACTTGGCAATAATTTAACTAAAAAATTAGTTATCATGAATGACATTTTTTTGTTTACATGCTATAGTTATTTGTCAAACCATTTTCCACATATTTGAAATATCGTTTTTTCGATAAAGTTCCTTTGTAGTGCCCGAATTATCAAGTAATATATGTTATTTGTAAAGGATAAAGAGGGTTATTTTCCGTGTTGGTTCCGATTTTTCAAGTCGTATATTTAGTTTAGGTTTTGCATGAATTAGAACAATTAAGTATGGACACACGTTCATAATTAATTACAGCATGGACAAGATATGTAATCTTATCACTGCTGTAATTATTATATAAATGAAGAATTACAGTAAACATGTTTAGTACTTGCCATCATGCGTTACACGAGTATACTATTGTTGAGTATTAATCTGGTTGCCAATAGTACAGCTAGCAGTTGTTATGCTGTGTATGGTAAGGAATATATTCATCAATTAACATTGCACACATAATACAGTACGTAGTACGAATTAATACCAAAAATATCAAACAAGAATTACCCTGTTCACTGACAATAAAGCCGGTTAATTTTATTAAATTTTTCTTGCGTTCTATAATCCGCAAAATCAAAACCTCACAATATCAAATATTTCCCCGCGTTGTAATTAATGTTATGTAAACAAACAAAGAGCGTATTTTCACTTTGATACTATTAATTTGCAAACATTGTCGTTTTTTAAATTGTAGTTAGGACAAATATTTGTCTCGCTGTAATTTAATAATCAAGAAATGTGATTTTTAAATGAATATATATATGTATCATTCTTGTAGAAAGGGGTGTTTCTTCAATTCAGCAGAATATTATTGTAAACAGACACAATGCTATACGCTTGCAAGTAGCTCAAGGAAAATTACCGAATCAACCAAAAGCTTCGAATATGAAACGAATGGTGAGTATTACAGATTCTATTGCGCATGTGAGTTAATTTCTATATATCTGTTTTAGTCCTGGGATAATTCATTGGCGACAGCAGCCCAAAATATAGCCAATACTTGTGTCTATGGTCATGTTCCTGTAAAAGACTGTGAGCAATACTTCTTAAGAAACTTTTTCTGCTAATATTAAGAAACCACGATGTAAAGACACGGATTATATTTATTCTACAATCAAATTTCAATAATCTCAGTGTATTATCTTCAATATTATATTGTAGGAGAGTCCTAGTTTTAAATTTTAATTTGTATTCAATTCAGTAGCCAGTTTCTGTGCATCTAAAATGAACAATATCAAAGCGAAACCATGTTGCTTATAACATTAATGAGACAGATTCATTATTGTTTTGATTGAAGGTGAAACTGACATAAGTGTTTGTTATATTTTGTAGCGAGGTTTGCTGTCGGTCAGAACATTTACGAATGGTCTGGGACATTTTATCTTCCTGGTTCTAACTGGACCAGTGCAATCGATGCTTGGTTTAATGAGTACAAAACATATACATACGGCAACACTGTATATAATCACTATACACAGGTACGTGGCTGGGCGTTATTGTTAAGTTTATAGCATAATCTAGGGTATTTTGTGTTACAGTTGGTATGGGCGAACACCGTATATGTAGGATGTGGTTATATTCATTTCAAGGACAGTGCTAATAGTTGGTACAAGAAGTACTACGTGTGTAATTACGGACCTGCGTAAGTAATAATTATGAAATTCCTTGTAAATATACATAGCGCATTAATAAAAATATTCTTCTATTAGGATTATAAAATAAATATTTTTTAAATATTTGTTACAGAGGAAATATTGTTGGTCAGACTCCATATAATATAGGAAGCGGATGTTACAATCTTTGCTGAAAAAATTACAGTGTAAATTAAGAAATAAATAAAATATGAACGCATAGATTGTTATATAGTTCTTACATTCAAACATTTGCTGTTTTCATTATAAATGTCAGTATGTTAAATAAACGTTATATTAAACTAACACTGATATTGTTTTATACTAAGAAGCTATTCTTCTTCCTCTGTAGGGTGCTTCGGTAATGCTAATGTGCGCGAGAAACCGTTTCACAACGAACGTGAAGATAGTGCCTTTTACATTTTATTTACAGTGTATCTTTAAAATGGCTTCGGCGAGTTTTTCCAGCGTATCAACTTTACGACCCGCAATCAGAAGCGTTAGTTGTATTTTTGTGTTTGATTACCTTGTGGTAGTAATGGGGGGGGGATGGTGGTTGCCTCACACATACACGCACACGGATCTATATAGATATATACCATTGTACACACAGTCACCAACACATACACATTATATAGGAAGAGAAAAGAACGCGAAATCATTACCTAAAGACTTTTTATTGCCTCCGCGAGTGCCCCACCCCCTTCTACGCTACTGACAATACCACGGGGTGGATTTAAATCCGAGTGGATTATATAGGTAGCATAAAAACTAGGAAAACTGCAACTTGTGTGCATTCCTGGCGAACCTGCCTCCCAAGAAGAAATATATGCAAGCTGCGAAAAAAGCAGTTTTCATTTTTCTAGGTAGAAATAAGTTAATTCTATTTACGGGAGATTAAATACAAATGGTTTATGAATGTTTATGTTTCAGAAATGTTTTCTTTCACCCCCTTAGTCCAACTCTGACGATAGATACATATTATTACTCGCCCACAGACCTATATAGAGATAAATTATACTTTATTGTATGTGGAATTTTTTCATTTTCTTCTTTTGTGTTTTCCAAGAGTGGTTTCGTGGTATAATTTATGTGTTTATGTTGGTTTATTACGAATAGATTTGAACATAACCATAACCAAACTATTTCGATATGGAAATATAGTGTATCTCTACTCTGGATAGTAATAGCGAGATCCGATTATGTAATAAAATTTTATGTACAAAGTTTTGTATAGTTTTTAACAACGTATACTCTTTCTTGAAGATTCTTTGTTTAGTTTTCAAGATTTGTACATTTTTCATCGATAAATAAATACGGTATATTTTAAAGTATTATTCGACATTTTTCTTATAACTGGAATGTATATTTTTTAAAATCTTTAGCTCTGCTATGCGTTACATTAAATAAAACTATATTATTTTACTAATATTTGTAAGACAAATGAAGAGAATGAATACTGAGAGAATTTGGTCATCCCTGATATATGCATATGATATATTGTACGTACGTTTATGTATATATGTGTGCGTGTGTGTGTTTGATATCTAACGGACCATATCAAACGATTTCCGTATATAGTTATAACAGTTTCATATTCCGGGCAGAGAGGGCTTGCAAATCTATAAGCAGTTAGATTTTATTCGCACGTATATATTACGGTATTTGACTCGCACACACATCGATATATAGCTAGAAAATATTCCCGATAACCGGTTCCGAACTGTCTGTTTGAATCTACATATATACATATACATACATATATACATATAAGTGTGCTACAATATACATAGTACCTAATAGTGCCAGGCACTGGTACATTACATAGTAATACGTTATCTATTTGTCTACATGTTGATTTTCTTCCTCATTTGCTAAGAAAAATGTACAGAAAATTCACTGTTTATGAATATATAATTACAAACACCATATACACACACACTTTTATTAATTAAATCAATGATTCTACCATTAAATTATTAATGCTGGGTTCATTTAATAATAATTAATTGCATTTGGACCACAACGCGAGCGGGTCGCAACCCGCATAACATATAGGTTGAGTTGGTTGCGCGCTTCACTCAATGATGGTAATTTTAATTAAAGCACTTTTGTCAAATTACTCGCAAAAATTAATAAAGCGGGAATATTGGACAGTTTAACAAGTACGCTGTATAGAAAATGTATTTGAATTTATATATCTATACTTTGTATTGCTTTGTCAATACCTGAATTGTCGGTGGAGCGATGTGTCAGCTGTATTTAGCAAAGATTACTGAAAGTTTTCAAACAAATGACAACTGAAATGTTTGCTATTTCATCTGACCATTAATGTTATGGAAACAGCTAAGAAAATAATCAACGTAGTTTTACTTAAATATTGATATTTTTGATTCCGTAGATTTAATTGGTAGAAACTCTATTTGATTTTATATTCCTGATAATAAATTTCAGAGAATTCTACATATGAATTATAAATGTTGCTGAATTGAACATTTATTTTACAACCATTGTTACAAATCAAATTAAAACTCTATATAGAAATAGTCAAATGGTGTTCCGATAATATTACACACTCGAGTACTCGGACTAACAAAACGCCACAGTTGAACAAAACTGTTCAGTGGAGAGGTGCACAAAAAATAGTAAAATTTACACAATATTCTACAAATCAGATTGAGCGATAGCCATCAGGGAGCCATTTGCTCTGTCTGTCTCTCTCTCTCTCTCTGGTTGTGCATGTGTGTATGTAGTTGGGGTATTCATTCATTTTCGCTATTGTAACAGGCAGAGATGTACTCGTATATTTTTATTTCATTTTAATAACAAATATTGTACATGTAGACGTTTGTTTTCTTTAGTGAAATGACGTACGATGAAGGAGTTTCAAGTTTTTACAATATAACATAGAAATGATTATTGTAAAAATGTTTAGAACGCTTAAAAAAATTCGTTTTGTTAACGGTCCTGACAACTGTGTATGTGTATGTGTGTGTGATGGAAATGAACATTGTACATGTGTGTGTGTGTGTGTGTTAGGTAAAATTGTAACCATTTGTGTATTCATGTGAGATGTGTGGTGCCGCCGAGCAGGGTAAAGGGGTTTTATAGGTCGATTGTGAGAGGAAATGCATTTGAATGTGCGGGAGGATTGGAAATCATATTCAATGCAAATGTGAATCAATATCTAACTGTGTGTGGTCTCGCGCGCGTTCCAAAATCCATTCTCATACCACACAGCATCCCTTACTCGGCCTGGATTCCTTCAACCAACCAACCACACACACACACACACACGCACGCACACACGTGTTTAGTTGTCGTGAATGTAAACGTGAGACCCGAGGAACGCGTGAACATGAATTTAAAAGTGTTGTTCGGTGGCCCGCAGAATGTAAGATTTCAAATCGACAATTGTCATACGTGTTGAAACTGAACCTGAATATAAAGTTAAACATTAAAAACAATACCGAGAAGAAATATCATTTGATCTGCTAATGGAAATACGAGGTAATTTTCAAACAAGGTTAATAAATAAAAATTTAAAAAATTGTTGAGAGTATCATGGAGTTCATCATCTGTTTGTTTTCTAATCAGTCTAGCGAACAGTCCATTGTGATGCAACCAACAATACGTACCGGTACGGCAGGGTAACAATGCACGGCGCGATATAACAATGCAGACATTGTATAGCGGAAGTGCGAAGGTTCTTATTTTACACAATATCAATCACACTGGAGGGGCTATATCATTTGTCTGTTATGATTTGAACTAGGGCGCAATTTTCTTCCTAAAGGTTGGTAGATGTGGATGCAGTGTTTCTTATTTGAGGTTATGAAACCACAACTACAGCGTTACAAAAATAATTTGACAGCAACTCGATGGAAATAAGATAAATTTCATTACGCTTGAAATATGTAAATACGAAAATCATTATCTACGCTGTGCTAATGTGATTTCTGAAATGAATTTAACAAGTGAACCAAATAAATTACAAACCTCTGTTTACTAATAGGATATGAGATTGTAGAAATTGCCGGTAGATGTCTCTGATTGCAGTTGTGACTGGTATGTGAATGAACTGTCAATGTAGTCGTTTGTTTATTTATAGTTCCAATTGGTGGTGGATATTACTAGATAATTGTAGTATAATGAACGTATTTGTTAACTATGTTTGTTAACATTACGGGTTGGTGATTAATTTGTGCGTACAGAGAACAAAAAAAACAACAATTAATTTACTTTCGCTTAGCGTCCGGGTCGAGTGGCTGTTGTTAGACAAATATCCGACAGTTTAATTCTAAATGTGTCGGAGAGAAAAATTGTCGAATCATTTATCTTTGTTTTGAATAAAACAAAGTGATGTCTGGTCACCAGTAATGGTTCCAATACATACCGTCTATATTTTGATTAACTGCTCACTGGTCGGTTGGTATTGATACAAATTATCTACCCACAATCCCCCCTTGCCCCGTACAATATGACATCTGGACTGACTGAGCTAATGGACTGTGTATACTAAGCACACACACACACACACACACACACACACGTATACAAACAACGATAAACAAAAAGGCAATAAACATATTTCATATTGAATTATATGGATACCCTTAGCTTGGGATTGTTTAGACAAGTAATGATAGTATGTACATATGTACATATGTATGTATGGGAGATGCATTACTGCACACTAAGTATATGCTTTGTGTTAAAGTGTAACTCGCTGTTGCTGCTGCTGCTGCTGTTGCTGCTGCTGCTGCTGCTGCTGCTGTTTGTTGTGTTTGTAAGCTACACTAGATGAGATGGTCGACTTTAGATGTCGTTTGTTTCTCGGTTGGCAAGCCTGCTCGTACTTTCGTCTGATTATAATCTAGTTAAGTCGTAACTGTGGCGCGATAATGCACAGAATTATTTCAACTGACGGCGCTGTGTGAAACAGTACGGAACAATCCACACACAATTCATAATCTACGATCCGTCAGCATTGCATCTTCCATCTTTATTCTACTACCAGACGTACAAGTTCAGCGCGCTTCTTCCTGCTTGCCTGCCTGTCTGCCTCGACTTGTCTTGGCTTGTTGAATGTATTATTAAATAAATAACTTTGCAAAATTGATTCCATTTCCAGTGTAGCGATTCTAATAGACGCCTGATATTTTCATTTTGTCTCTGCAATACAATTGTGCTGGATGTAATGTTTGGCTGATGAGAAAATGCAATTTATCCATCAGCAACTTTGGCGGCTTTATTTTAATATCGTTACGTAGCAAAGAGTACGTTGTTTGCTTGTAAAATGGTTGATAAAATACAATATTTTTATATTACAGTTTGCCTACAGGTTTATACAATAACATATAAATCAATATTACTTTACGTCTGTAAACTATTAGAATGTGACACTGTTTCTACAGATTATATATTTCAATGAATCAGTTAAACTAGACGATAAATTAGTAGTGTACGTTATGTAGTAGATAATGTTATGGTTGAACTATATGAGTATGACTGTATACATGTACTGGTCTGTATGAATGTAGCCTAGGTGTGTGTGTGTGTGTGTGTGAATTTATAATGTCAGTGTGTGTACCAGTTGATGATGTTGGCTTTTGGTGAATTCATAGTGTGAATCACTGGTTCCCTTACAGAATAACGCGACCGGTAGCTCAGCAATGGTGGTGGTGTGGTCCTCTCTTCTATACCAGTGTCACCGGTCGACTTTAGGTTTCGTAAGCGCAGACACACTCCGCAAATATTTACTGGACGATACCTTGGCTTAGTGTACCGGCCAGCAAGTCTCATGTCTCAGCCAAATATCGGCCATGTTACCATGAATCGTTTAACCCTTGTACATTTTCGTACCCCACCCCCGCCCTCACCGTACCCCATTGCTGCTGCTGCTATGTTCTCTTTTTCTCACTTCATCGACCGTCACTCGATTCACGTTTGGCGGGTCTCGACACGTAAAGTGTCCCGATTAAAGAGTACCCCTGGATTTTTATGGCAGAAATATAGTGCCGTAGAGAAAATGTACCATCTATGCTTCCAGCATCGGAACAAAAACGTGAATAGGTTGCGTCAAATGAAAGTTAACGCACACAGAATGGAGAGAGGAATGATGCAACGGAAGGGAAGGATATGCTTCCGTAAAATCAAAAGCGGAAAGACAAAATTATACAAAGGTAAGATCTGCTGGTCGATACGAAAATGTTACTTACATTAAGTTTGAAAAAAATCTTTTGAACGTCAATTAATAGTATATGTCATTCTTCATTCGGTTACAAATTACAAACCAGCTGTTGTAACACGCTGAAACAGTGCTGGAATATTTAACGCCCTGACGTCGACAATGTTGCCACAAGCTTGAAATGAAATAATATTTACAGATTAGTAATTAGTTTGAGAAGAAAGCGATAGTCTGTCTGTGTGGCGCGCGCGTTACGAGCATAACGAAGCGTGTTGAAGCTTCGTATCGTGTTCACTTGTGTAACTGAAGCTTGGCGTTGTGGTGGCGACCAACGAACGACTTAAGATTAATGGCAACATCTTTCCAAATTAGCCTAATCTTGTTTAAATATGAACGTGGTAACATTGGCCTACGTGACGCAAATTTTATCGTATTCATTTTAAGTGTGTATATCTCTGAATTGAATTTCAAATTCATGGAAATGAGACGGTGCTCAGCCCTCGTTCAAACGTTGTCGTCGTCGTCATCGTCTTGCTTGCTCGCTCGCTAGCTTGTATGTGTGTACGTACATTGCATGTACTAGCCTGCTTGCTGCTGTCTGAATGTTAGTGAACCGTTTCGTGTTGAATCTGAGATTTCTTTTGTCACCGAACGAGAAGCTCTCTTCTTTTTCTTACTTACTTTTCGTCGTTTAAACTAGACGGTCTCTCTGCTTAAGCTTTCCCATCTTTAAATGAACACTGTATTTTTACAAATCTAACATTGCGATGCAGCACAGTTCATTTCGACAGAATATGTTCCGGGAAAAAGAGGGAGGCGAGCAAAGAAAATGTACACACTTGGGGACATTCACAAAACTTGCAAGAAATTCAGATAATTCCATTTTACATAACTTTAAGATTGTTCTAGGTTTTGTTAAAAATAAAACAAGTTTTTCTCTACAACGTAAATTGCTCGCAGTAAATACAAAATTCACCATTTACATTGCCAAATTCATAATTAAATTGCGCAATTTGTGTTAGTAAAAGAGCCGATTGTGAAACAAAAAAATTGGTAATAATTTTGCCGATACTGTCAGATTTGGGTAATCCCTGCTACAGAGTGAGGGACAGGACATTGGAGGAAAAAGCGGGAACAGGGAGACAGCGTCCAGAAGTGACGTGAAACGTGCGGGATAATGTGGCGCCTGGACGAGAATTAACCCCGGGCAACATCGCACACACACACGTGTACAGACGAGTAAATACACACTGTACACAATGCACGGAGAGTATACGGGTTAGGCTAGGTACTTTATTCCATTTATTCATTGGCTGTGTAGGTTTTACAAGCGATCGTTTGAATACGAACCTACATGGATGCAACGAACGAGGAAGAAAGAAAGGATTCAAGATAAAAAGATAACGAAAATGTTTAGTGTAAGGAAATGTAATTACATTCCAATATCTGAGTAGTATCTATATGTATGTATGTATAGACTACAGTTCTGTGTATTGTTGAAACACACTCTTACCAGTTTTTTTTTTCAAGTTCCAGCTTTTTCTTTCAAGTGTCGAAGGTAGAAAATTTATGTGTACCGTTTATCTACGCGCAACAAGATTAATGGCGACACAAATCTGTGCAACAGTGTTTTCAGAAACAATCACTTAAATTACTAAAAATAAATAAATCCACCTCTTTTTCGTTCTCTCGTGCACGAGGCACACACATACACGCATATACATCAGTTGGCTGCTTGAGAGGTTCACACACACACACACACACACACACACACACACATAGAGAGAGAGAGTCTATTGCGGAAATGAGTGGAAAATAGACAAGGAAGGAGGAAACGTACGTGGTGCATTATGTTCACAATTAGCTCCTGATTTACGAGCACAATGTCCCAGGAAATATTTCCACTTCATTTGGCGGGGGTTTTACTTATATTTCCAGTGCCACATTTGGAGTAAATATTTTTTCGTTTCTTCTCACGTGAAAAAAATTGGTCAAGTCACAGATTTGACAATGTTTAAATCATTATTATCCGCTGTTCTCAATAAATCCAAGTGTAGACATTCGCCTCGAGAAAGTTTTTCGAAGATTCATTCCATGCGAGAGCAGAGTGTACATTGCGTCGGTTCCATTCCGCTGGCCATTTACACTTTGAAACAGTCGGCACTGGGAAAAGATTTATCTAGAAACAAGCCAGGAGCTGGCTTTAATACAACCAGATTACCATATTTCCGCCATAACTTGAACACAGTACATCGTCGGGCGACGTAGCAAATTATTGTACTCTGAGAAGGAGTTCGAACACCCTAGCACTTCTGGGCGAACCGGTGCTTTAGTCCAAGACTTTCTGTTACTACGATAGCACTTTTTAGGGTCCAGTTGGAAGAAATCCCTGATTTTGAGGACAAATAAGAATGGACTTTTGATCTTACTTGCCATATAGCGTGGTGATAGTATGATAATTCTAATACATATATTGGTTCATTAGAGATTTAGTGGCAAGATGCATTTGTGAGATAATTCTGTAGACCCTTAATTAAGGTAGGTGACATTATATTTAGTGTGCTGATCTGCAGGAAATCGTAATTAATATCCATTGAGGTTATGCGATAAGCGCAAGAGTTTTAATGATTGTAATACAGATAGATGAATATGGATTACAACGTCTGGACTTGCAAATTAATATAAATTTAAATACTAATAATCTATTCTAATAGATGCATTTTTGATTAACGATAATTTGAGAAAAGATTGGTGAAGATTGGTGACAAAATGGCAGAAAACAATAAAGGATAGAGATAGTTTCTCGTGTTGTATGTAAGCCCAAAGATCCCAAAATAGCGGTCGGTGTTTTTAGTGGCTTAGTGTGAAATTAGACGACTGCAGCGTTGGTGAACCAAAGCCAATTACATTCGATATATGAGCGCAAGACTTTTCCTAATTAAACAAACGTTGCTCCACATGGCACCCTCTACCTTCTGTGTTCAACAGAGACAACAACAACGTGGCTTAGAGAGAGAAACGAGGCAATTGCAATTCGATATCACTGAGGTCGTTTAGACGCTCTGGTCTTTTCTTTATTTAATCATCGACCTGTTCTTACTTACGGTCCAAGGAAACATTTACAAGAGACAAGAGTTTCAGGATGCAGAAGAAGGCAAGTGTCTATACATACAGTGCATATGGAAAGTACACATCATTGACACGTGAATGTTGTGTTTGGTACAGTTAGGTTGATATATCTAACAGTGAAAATACCGAATTACATCAGGGATAAAATGTTGTTCCAGAAACTTTTGGAATAATCCGTGTAATTCAAATTGATTGATCGAACAAAAACAGCAGATAAATAAATATTTACCGGAGCAAAGTAAGGTAGCATATTGATATTTGACTTTTCATCTGCTGCACGCCTAATGAAGTTTGATGACAGTGCTGAAATGGCTGTAACGTACAGGGCTGTATTCAGTGTAATTATTATCACACATGATTAGATGTAGAAGTTGTTCTTTAATAATTCATCATATATCTAAATGATATTTGTTTCTGCTAATAAATACAGAACCTTTATGATTTAAAATAACATACATATCTAAGAAAAATTAAGTATAACACATATCGCAACATTGAAATATTTAAATGCAAGGCCAATGAAAGTATTGCGTCAGTGATATTTCTAAGCTCGGTTTTCGTCAGATTCCCTGATTTACCGACTGATTTTTTCGCTACGGCCATTTGTCAGTCGTACGAATTGAACCGCGTGAATTTTTATTGGAATATTTAAAATTTTATGCCCGTACATAAAAATCGCAGCAATATAAATTTATAGCACTCAAACTAGTTTCCAGAAACGGGCGAAAAAAAAAAGGTTATACGAGAATTTTAATTTATTTCATGGCTGTTTGATTACACGCTCCGTGATTGGTTGAAAGTAAATTCCGTAGTAGTAATAAAGCTATATACGCCCGGGGCGAATATCATAATTGCATTTAGTATATTTAATATCATAAATATACTCGGGAATAGATGCCTTCAAGTTATACGCTGTGTAATACTACAAATTTCCTCATCTGATTTTATTTAAATATAGAATCTCTGTAGCTAGAAATGTTTGGTTTAAATTATGAAAGAATGTTGAGATATTGCCTGGGAACATGGAATAATAAGAACATGCATAAACTGTTGGCGAATGTAGACAGACAGACAGACAGCTAGCTAGCTAGAGATGCGGTCATATTATGAGGACGTATATACAGGACAGACGTGTCTATCGACGGTTCAGGGACCCCATACATCAAGATGAAAGTACGGAGATAATATTTCATCATAAC
Organism: Calosoma granatense; assembly: GCA_022063505.1. Lineage (NCBI taxonomy): Eukaryota > Metazoa > Arthropoda > Insecta > Coleoptera > Carabidae > Calosoma > Calosoma granatense. The sequence continues at coordinate 1,152,530 of JAGJTL010005648.1, forward strand.
ATATCCCCTGCAGCTAGTATATCCTCTATATCGTAGGCTGAGGGCAGCGCGGTATCATGATCTACACATACATGTGCCTGAGGGTGATTGACGCTCTGTTTTGGATGGACTTTTATAAACGGGTCAATTTACTAGATCTATTGATGGCCGAACCATACCTGTACCCTGGTCGAGTGTTATGTAAAATACACACGAAGCCCAAGTCAAAATGGAGTTAGTTGTTCCAGGGAGGTATCGAAAAAAAAACAACATCCATTACTGGACGGAATTTTCGTAAATTCACTTTATGTGATAGCTGGCGGTGTCTGTTGTAGTATTACACACATACACGCCCTGTCTCTCTCTCTCTCACTGTTCTATTCTTTCGTCTCGTGTTGTGACTTAGCTACTCACTTCCTCTGACAGCAGAGGAAACGTGTCTCACTTCAACTTCGCACGGGCAACCTCCTTTGTATGCTAATACCGAGTTTCTTTTGTATTGTTTTAATCCCGAAGGCCATCCCGAGTCGGGCAAAAAGACTGTTGGATAAGTCCCACGACCCAGTAACGGACCGGCCCACACATAAAGCGACACGTTAGAATGCGGAGCAAAGAAAACAATTGCAGCCAAATGTGACAAATATACTAATACAAGTTAGAGATGCTGTACAGTTGGTAGATAAAGACCAAATCATACTGCTTAGGGATTAAATCAAAAGAATTATGTTTATGTCCAGTTGGAAGGATATTTGTTTAAAAAACTACATTGAATCCGGTACTGGACTAACGCTCCATGTGACAAGCTTCACGCTCTCGCCTCTTCCAAATGCGTTTCCCTTTCTTCGTAAGCGTATTCTGGTTATTAGCCATTTATTCTTGCCCGGGTTTCGTTGTCTTCATTGAGGTATATTGTTTACTGTAAATCCGATAGGACGAACGCTGGTCACACAACCAGCGAGTTAGTGTTGGTGATTTTAAACGCGTCTACTCTTCACTTCGGCGAATAGGATTCGTTACATTGCACTTGTCTCCAAAGCTTACGGAGTATTAGCTCACCGACAACGGATTATGAACGGACGGAGAACTGGTGCGTTTAGAAAGAAACACTGTTTGAGTTTATTGAATATTCACGTAAGAGGAAAACAACAACAACAACAACACGACCATAAATAAACATAATTCTCACATCCACTCCCCGAATATGCAAACAATATACTTTGGAAATAAATACAGCATAGAAATGGGGTTAATTCTAGTCTCTTAATTAAAATGAAACTTCGTCCCTACATGACAGTTTATATGTGATGTCTGTTGATTTGCGAACCTGTAACAACTATTGATTTCTTTTGCACAGACCGTATGGCACAGGAAGTATCGACGGCACGGTGAGAGAGAGAGTTGGATTGTGATTTAAAGTTTAATGAGGACACATCCATCCGATAGAGGTGTACGTGCGGTGCGAGGGAGGGAGGGAGGCCAGAGTGAGTTTACGATGTATTTATGATTGTATCAGAGGATTCTGATACCCGTGACTGCTAGATGAAGTGTTTACGGTCCATCAATAGCTATTTTATTAGCACATACATTTAATATTTCATGGAGCGGCTTGTGAACCAGCTGTTTGAAGTGGTACAAGCCAATATATTGTACATTTGTGAATCTGATTGCTGTATGAAGTTGGGAAGTAATATAAAATATATGTACACATCCCCAGCAGTATTAACAAAGTTTACCAAATTTGATATCCATGTTGTGTACGCCTATTAGTCTATATGTTGTTGTTGTTGTTTTCTGTCATATACACTCTACATAACAGATAGATATTCGACAAGCAATCTCTTTGTTGGAATTTTCAAAACGCAATAAAGTTTTAGAGCAGATTTATATATTTTATGACTAGAAGTCAGACAGACAACAGGCAAATCTCTTACATTCTACCACCTTATACATCAACAGAACATGCAGCAAGAAAGAAAGAGGTGAAATTTACGTAGAGTTGTTTACACAATTTCTGTCTGACGTTCAATTTAAACAGTATGTAGGGTTATTTGAATTTTATATAACCTCCATTACAAGGGGTATAATATTTCATTTCTTGCAACGATCTCCGCAATAGTGGTTGGCCGTTGGATGACAGGATTTGGAACGTCGTCTTCTCGTAAATCTATTGGATTTTATTTTATATTGACATATAGGACCAGCAGTACTATTGCTCATGGTGTGAACTGTATATGAAGACGATTGTCGACTTCTTCTTCGTAATGCCACAGTTATTTCATAGTTTGCTTCCGCAATCATTCTTTGGTAAACATAGATAGATATATTCAAGAAATAGGTCACGATTTGTTGTCAACTTGAAAGTTTGTCCGTAAATTAATGGGATACTAGGTTATGTGCATTTGTTCAACTTCAAGGACTACACTATTCGTCATTTGATATGTGAAAGTATGGATTTAAATTTAGAAAACTCACATCTAAACTATACTAATGAAGTGAATCCACGGTCGCACATAGATCGTTTGCATTTTATATTAAGTTACTAAGAATTTGTATCCTATGTCATGTTGCTAATCTTCTTTTATATGATTTGATACATTTATAGTGATGAAGCGAGAAAGTGTAAGAAGATAGATGATTAGTTACGATAGAGGAATCCATCCTGACAAGTCTGTTTAGGAAAGTATTGCTTTCAGGAGGAAAATCAATTTCTAACAAGAATTTCGAGCAAAGTTTGACTGTGATACCATCCTTCAACATCGCACTACCGGCAGCTTATCAATATCTTATTGTGAATTCCTACAGAATTATAAATATATTTAAAAAAAAAGAAAAGAGAAAAACGGGAAAGACAAAGTAGCAATGAACGACGAAAAATCGGTGCCGAGCAATCAGAGAAGGCCTGTTAAATGTCCAAAAAGCTTTTTACTTTTAACGAGTTCAAATTAAAATTTAAATTAAAACTGAATTTCCTTGTGTTTAATCCGGCTGGCTGAATATTATTTTTTTACGATAAAGTAGCTCTGTGAAATTTTTCTCTTGATTGAATAATTTCCACCCATCTCTTTTTTATTCCCATCTGAGTGGGGCGCGGGACGGGGTATAGAGGAATTTATTTTTATATTTGTGCTGTGCGCGTATGTTTTGTTATATTGTAAACCAGTTGAATCCGGTGACCTATATATAAGGCTGTAATAATCGGCCAATCATACGCCAGCGTGCTACGTTGTGTTTTAATACATTTAATAACGATCTTCAGATTGTGCAGAGACGGCTACGCTACGAAGAAATTATCAAGTTATTAATTAAAAGTTTTCAGTACACTTACTTTGAGTTGTAATTTTACTGTTAGAACAGGGTACATTAGTATTGCCGTAGTTCCAGCCGGCCGTGTTGCACTAGTTGAAAAATAATTACATGCGAGAGTGCATAATAAAAGTCAGGCGTAATTAATTGCATTATGCATTCCTTGTCGAGAGAAAAAAATTCATAAATGTTGGAGTACGTTGTCTAATTAATGTAATACACATACATACATAGTTACACATACAGAGAGAGTAGTTTCTGTAAAAGATAGTATTTATAAGTTGGGAAATTTAACATCAAAAGAATTTTTTTCGGATACAAATCCAGTCTATGTTTGTTCTTTGAATAAATGCAAGCAAGTGTAGGTATATTAATTTTATATTATACACATTACTGCACTATGCGTGCCTGTTTTATTTATGCTTATAGTTTCATCAACGAAGAATATATACATATACATTAATGGATACGTACAATACAAAGGTTGAAAAAATAACTGCCGTAGAGTCTAAATTTTATTTCAACTATATATCTTGTTCATGCTGTACGTACGGGGCTCGGTGTTCTCGTTATTAAAACATTAAGTAAAGAATGGCCTCTTAAATATAACTCCTAAATATGCATCCGTGCATTAATTTGTGGCTCCATTAGAATTTAGATGGTTTTGGGAATAAATCAAGACGAACGAACCATCCACACACACACACACACACATCTCTAGACAAAATGAGTGAGAGATAGAAGAGGAAGATGGCAGAGAACTGAGTAGATTTATGGCAAGTAGCTAGCGTTTCTAAACAAGATGAATAGGGTAAATTATAACACATTATAAAACGTTTCGCGGTCTCTTCTTTGTCTGCTGGTTTTTGTCCTCACCGAATGCGTCATCCTCTCTCTTTCTCTCTGTCTCGGTATCTGTCGTGGGGAGAGGAGTATAGTAGGAAGAATCATCTCAGGAAGTATTAGTGCATGGTCGTACTGTTCAGTAGCAAGCAGCTCAGCTTTAGATGTTCTACAATAGTGAGCATTAGTAGCAGGTACTCACATGGATTTACTTCTTTCAAAGGGATTGCATATTGATTAGAAAAATGCTTCGCTATATAAAACCCTGTTTGTTGCGTCCTTGTAAGTTACTCGAGCAGTTCAACTTTTGAAGCTACGTCAAAAGTTGCTCGGATAATGACACACATTTTGTGTCGCAAGGGATATTGGTTTCATATATGGTAAGTTGATCTCATGTCAATATCCGGATATTTTAATATTCTACAATTTGTTCTCTATACCAGGAAGCCATAAGTACAGTGTTATTGGATAACTAGGAGAATAACTAGGAGAAAAAACTTATCGGTCACCTGTAAGGCACGTGTGTATACATTTGTGTTATTAAATTGTGCAGCGCGGAGCATACGAGCGTAGATTTGTGTGGGCGCGGACATTCGTCGACAGTGACAGGTATGACTGATCGGTAGTTATATTCAGGACTTGCTCCAGGCATGAAATATTGAGCTGTTCGAATCTGTCTCATTGAATTGTATTACATACCTAGTTGGTGTTTGATTTTCTTAACTATTGATAACAATATTTTGATATTTGTAGTAAGAATCCAATTATTACCCTTATTCTCTATATAGTTATTATCATTTTTGAAGGCACTCCTTTTTACTTTACAAAGATATTTTCCAAAACAACTCCTATTCGTCATTTACAAATTCATGCTCTACTCTTGAAGTCATATTAGAAATTTTAAATAAATCAGAATTTCTTGTAAAAAATTAATGAAACGCATTCGTATGCTTCATTTCATTGCTAATTTAATTTCGATTAAGAAAATGAATGAAAGAAGGACTAGACTGAATAGAAATTATAATTGCATTATGTTTTCCTTTGATTTCGTTGCTAATTATTTGAAATATTACGTTTGAATTTGAGTCGGAGGCGAGTGGCAGTAAATGGATTGGCGAGTTATTGCTTGATGTTTGTGTAATCAATAACTCTTTGAATTCATCGTACAAGAGTATGGATTGAAGGATGAGGAGGTGGAGGTGGCATCTACTAGACGAAGTACGGGTTTCAGTCTATCCTCTCACCTCACCCCCTCGGTTATACCGTCATAACGGTGGTTATGAACAAGCAACGAGCGAGCAAGCGAACGAACGAACATCCCAAGCCGAAGAAAATATTCCGTTGACTGCCAATTGAATTTCCATTCAGCAAGAAATGACAGGTAATGATGCGAAAGCATTAAATGAACGAAAGAAATAAAAAGCGAATTTCTCGAGATGTATGTAAATCAACCGATAGAATAATTCATAGAAAATATGTGTATGTGAAAATGCGAAAATTTATGAACTTTGTTTAAATTTCATTTATTTAATACATAAAGATTTAATTACATATATACAATATCGTATATATGTATTGGTTATAAATCTTGCAGTTTGTTTATTTGTATTTTGTTTTATTGCTAGTTCTGTAAATGTTGCTTATTGTTGAGAACGTTGTTATAGATATGCGCAATGTATAAAATAAAACCAGAGCGGGTGTGACAAACCAACAGTTGAAAGGGTAACTAGGGCAACGGAACGCGTTGACGATTGGCAACTGTAACATGGTGTTATATATTTACAACATAGGTTTACGTACACAAATACTAGAGGTACTAGATGTAGCAATGTGTATCTGACACAAATTACCGCTAACAAGATTAAACTTTGCTTTCAGTGACAGCACGAAAGGAAACTGTGAACGTAGAAACATGCATGTACTTGTGTGTGTGTGTGTGCGTGCGTGTGTATGTTTGTTGGTTGGTTGTTTGCAGGTGCAACTAGAACACAACAGAGCTTTTAATTTACACGGCAGAAACTCCTTACAAGTGTGAGTAGTGTGAACGAGCCACAACGGAGACAGAAAATGATCGGGGAGTGTGTGCATCCTTTTCTTATCGATTGAACAAACTTTAACAGAACGGTAACGAATCTACAAAATACATAACGAAGTCAATGAAACGAAAGATTTAACGATAAAAAGGAAGGATTTTATTTTGAAACGTTGTCGAACTGTATTCACTGTCTTTATCTGGCTGTATGCTTCCGTCCGGAGAGAGAGAGAGATAGAAAGATGAAAGTTCCTCGTTTGGAATAAGGAATAAACGATATAGACGAGGTAACGGTAACGGTGTTAAGGAACTTTTGACATCTGGAAGAATTTATGTGTTATTTCGGAATTTGAAAACGGTAACAAACTAATAATATAATTCAAACAACAGGGTAGGAAATGAATCCGGCATGGAGACGACGTAAGTTGGTGCGTTTTACTTTGTACACAGTTTCAGAGGAGGAAGTTTGTTTGTTTGCCGAATGAAAGCTATAACAAACCTGGCAAACAAACTGGGAATATCAATTAGACTATCAACTGACACAAATATACACTTATACAATTGTATTGTGTACGGTGTACTGTTAAAAATATATATATTATATGCATTTATCTTTCAGCTATAATGTACGTCTTGGAACAAAGACTTTTAGTATAACAGTTTCAAAGATTTAGCAACCAAATAGAAAGTAGTAAGCATTAATATTATTAAACAGGTAACTTAGAGTATAAACGTTGATTATAAATACTCAACTTTCGAACGACTGCAAATCTTCACTCATAGTTCTAACTAGCAAAGTGCCATCATAAAAATTTCATTATCGCAGATTTCCGCTTACGGCGAGAAAAACGGCACAGTGTCATATAAATCCGTCATATCACCACATAAAACTATTCTCTCATGGCACTAAGGATTGTGGGGTGGGGGTAGGGGTGATTCCTTCGCAAGTTGCGATAACAACATAGTTTCTCCGACGAGCTAATCTTCGAACACGGACATATCACAAGTCGTTAGGTAATCTTGGATACGTAAAACAAGAGCGAAAAGCGACGGAGCCAAGTAATCGTCCCACACATACACACATGTGAGTGCCTATAAACGTTTACTCATAATTACTAGTATTGAGCATCAATATTCCGAATTGAAATGGTGGTAAATATCTAATGAAGAACGATCTCTTAGTATTGGTGCAATAGCTCCAATATACCGAGCGTGTTATGTCAAGTACAAAAGGAAGAAGATATTTAGCAATGGAAGATTGTGAAGGCATGATGGCGGATGCCTAAATGCACATTGCAGTGGTAGTAATTAAATTCTCCAGTTTGTCTCCGCTTTGAATGCACTAATGAGACGCCTAACCTGATCTGTATATTGGAATTAATATATAAACGTCCTGAAGTGACCTGTCAAACGATGTTTTTATATATTTACGAGTACCGAGACAGTAATCTCTGCGGAATTATGGTAAAGAATTATTCCGTATGTATACAGGAAGTTTAAATACACACACACACACACACAGGTTCTGTTTATTTATGTTTGTTGCTACCGGGTGTATGCAAAGTGTTTAACGAGCTACTGTTTAGTGTGGAAGTGTCTGGTTTCGCACGCCAACCATCTGGAACCTGTGTGCGGTTGTGTCCGTGTCCGGTGAATCCCACAGGATCTTCCGACGCCGTGGCTGGCGCTGTTTATTTGCACTCTGCACTGATTTCATAAAATCTTGCCAGTTTATACTCGCGGGGAACCAGTGTCGGTACCACTAAAAATCACATTATTTTATAGCCGCAGCCAGTTCAAACTGGCCCGTTTACGAAATTGACTTCCAACCAAGGGAGTTGGTATAGTGCAGTCCAATGCTTTCACGTTAACGATGGCAAGTGAGATTTTTAAATAAATTTAAGTTCAATCTTGAGTTAAGTATGAAATAGAAAGAACTATCTTTTTCACTGTAGAAAGAATAATAATAAATTGTGTTTACAAAGTAAAATATAAATATTGTAGATGTATTTTAGTTGATGAATTGATATTAGTGACATCTACAGTTGTCTGACAACATTCAGAGATAACAAACCGTAGCTACATTCAACAGAGAGCAAGTGCGCACGCGTGTCAGCACATTGAGGTTATGGAGAGACAGAGTAAGGTATGTATTGCGCGCCCGGCGTGTACGACATCATTAAAATATCGTCATATCGATATGGAGGATATTGACGTGTCGACGAATACCTTCCGACACGTTAACCAGGTGAATATAATGGAGCCGAGGTGAACGGAACGTTTTATATTGAATTTTCAAATGGAATAGAATTTTACGAAGCACAAAACTACGTACGTAATATTATTCTCAATTTCCTATCTTCGTTCAAATATCATCAGTATCATCAATAACGACAGATACATAGCTATACAGATATATGTATACTTATATAGCTACGTATGTATGTATACATATGTGTATCATACAATTACATAGAATACATTGTATATAGATCAGTAAATAAAGTACTTACCTATTAATTATATCCTGATGAACAGAGAATTCTTTGACATAAATACGTACATGTTTTATTTTAAGAAACCCAAATTAACACTGCTCTAGTCGACGTCTAAAGAACAACTAAACATTGAACAAACTAGCTACTTGACGTAACACTTTAGTCAATAAGATATTAAACAGATTATTATTTGTTAAGTTATGTTTCTTTATAAAATGATTTATATATTATGTATGTATGCATGTGCTACGTTATAGTGTATGGCTATTACTAGGATGATGTATGTCTGATACATGTACATCTCGCCGTTTGTCTATCAAGGTGTGAGTAACCATGTGGTTAGTCAACTTGACATAATAGCCCCGACCTGTCGGATACAATATACAAGGCACAGCGTGAATACAATTAGCTATCTTCATAACCAATCTATAATGTCCCGATTGTCGATACTAAATAGTACACATACACACAAGGTTGTATGTATGTGTGCTGTACCGCTGCTCCGTATCAATTAATACGTCAACAGACATCCACATATCTGATCAATTTTGCACGGACATGTGTTCCATTTTATCAAGATCACTACTCCTGTGTTTCTGTGTATGAGATATTGTATAGCTCAGCTTCTTTCTAGCAATATTGTCATCTGTGATACATTTGTATTGTGTCAGATTGCTTTGAGGTGTACAATGCTATGTTACTGATCTGTATTTGTGTATTCTTTTTTTCCATTACGGTAATTATTCACACAACTAACACTAAATAGCAATTCTTGTCGATTCAGCTGTCAAATGCAATAATGACAATTGTATATTTATAAAGTAAGGTTAAGTTTGCAGATACATCTTGCAATACATAACCTATATGTTATCTGTCATGCTACGTGTTCGTTCATCTGGTACCGTAGTTGGTATGTCTGTATCTTTCTAACCTCAAACAGTGAGTGCATAGCTTGATGTGAGACATGGTGGTATAACTAAAATCCTGGTTCTGTGTTTTTGACATTTCAATTACATTTCAATCCGCGGATTGCATTTGGGTTCGTTGCAGGAATAATAATACTGTTACCTGTACGCTTCATGTGGAAGAATGAACTGTATACCTGTCGGCACGTGATTCTCTATGCAAATTATTTTATATTCCTCCAGCAGAACTCACTGTTGT